>JALPQI010012238.1:0-28285 GCA_025490895.1 Thaumatotibia leucotreta
AAAAAATTTTTTTTCGGGTACCTCCCCCCCAATTGGTGATGTGGGGTGATTTTTTTTATTTGCTGTAATCGTATAGTGTGGGGTATCCTTGAATAGGTCTCTTAAAAAGAAAAAGCGGCTTTTAAGAAAGTTTTTTTCTAAAGTCAATATTTTCGGAGATAATCGCTCCAGATGAAAAAAAAATTGTCCCCCCCTCTAACTTTTGATCCAAAGGCCCAAAAAAAATCATGAATAGTGGGCTGGCATAAAACAATTTCGAACATAATCGGCCCAGCCATTTTTGAATAACTACGAAACCCTACACTGAGCATGGCCCGATATGCTCTTGGCGGGTTTTTGTAATTGATTTCAATATTTATTTTATTCAAAGACTGGCAGTGCTTAGTTGTCTATTGAATATTGAATAAAATCTTCACGTCAAACGTCATTCGTTTTCCTACTTCGCTTCACGTTGTTCGTTACGGGTGCACTTCATGTGATTTTTCTCATGACTAGTGGCGCCTTCGTTGGAGCGACAGAGAAAAATCCTCGAAATTTAACCATAGTTTTTGATATAATCTTATACGAATTAATTCTCTTCCTGATAGACGATGTAAAATCGATAATCCTCTATTTACGTACCTAAGCAGTGAAATTATCGCTGACATTTCATTATATCGACATTTCTAATCACTAGTGATTGTCTTTTGATCATCATTGACGTTTTGTTTGTTTTACTTGGTCTGTGGTTTGTTTACATGATAAGACAAGTAAGGATGAATACACTGTAAATGCCCATAATCGCCACGCTGGGCAAGCGGATTGACGATCGCAGTAATGTGTCCACTATGATGACGCTGCTGCCCATCATCAATCTTTTATCAAATAACGGTCAGTGACACTTCAATCCCTTAGTCGACTCTTACGACACCCGCAGGGGGAGTTGGGTTAAAGCAATTTTGGATTTTATTTAACATAATTTGTTATACTAAAACAAGCGGCCATGAACATACTGAGCCACGCTTGCGTAATTATACCGTGTGTAAATCTAATTCGGGCTATAAATTAAATTAGGCATGGGATTCATTAGTGTAATCATAGATTACGAGGGTTTTTTAAGTTACACAAAATTATAACACCACGTCATTTTCGGAGCAGCAATGTAGGTATGAACATTTGTTAATATTGATGTAGCAGTTATGTCATCTGCTTTTGAAATTAGCTGTCAAGAAGCGTTTAACATTGAGTGTGTTGCTCTACATTGCGCACCGAATTATTTTGTATGGATAATAGCTCTAATTTTAAGTAAAACTTATCTTTAGGACACAATGAGCAGTCCTAAACTTAAGTTAGGGTGTTTCTATGCGATTTTTTTACGCGTTTTTATTGTTCATTACCATCAACACTTTATTTTCCGTTTTATAAAAGCAAACGAGACTATTATGCCAGAATAGCAAACAAACATGCATCTGCTACAAGATAATCGAAAATGACTCCACTATTTATACTCAGTTCGTCAATAATTTGAGAATGGTACCTAATGACTTGATTGGTGCGACAGAATAATCGCATAGAACTACCCGTTAAGAGATTCGCCCGTATTAAATGTACACCCTGTATAAATAAAAGGAACACGTAACATTTGCTGCTACATTTTGTTTCACGATTTCTCACTTTCCCGCCGCCTAATATGTGCACAGCTATTTAGATGTCCTAGATGGTCCTGCATTAAGCTTAAGCCGTATTAGTTAGCCGTTGACCTGGCTTTCTAGACCTCAAGTCAGCCGTGAGTCTAGACTAAACTAAGTTAATTAGGCAAATAGCCAGTTTGAACTGGCTGCAACAATTCTCCCGTAAGCTGTAGCTTACAAACTTTTCAGGTTAGTGTGAAATTAAATACATTTTCCGGTCAGTTGTAACTCGCATTTCTGCACTTTAATTTGCCAGTGATATCAAGAAAGTGTCATTATTTGACAAAAGATTAAAGATGGGCAGCAGCATCATCATAGTGGACACATTACTCCCATTGCCTTAAAAATATCTGAACACGTCTATCGTTACGGAAATAAAGGCGTGTTCAGATATTTTCGCGCTTCGATATATCTGATGACTGTACCTTGATCCTTAGCCAGTAGTCAGTAGGCGGGTAATTAGCGGACTATCTGTGACGTCACACAATCAATAGCGTCATTACCTCGGGTTAATCGGGTTATCGCGATAACGCAGGAGACGTGCCAAGCCCGCGTGTTATTATCGCCAGATATGTAGGTAATAAGTACTGCCGTCACCACACGGCCAATACATTTGTCACCACTCCAACTCCTCCGGCGGGTGTTGTAAGAGTCGACTAAGGTATTAAAGTGTCACTGACCATTCTACAAGATTGATGACGGGCAGCAGCGTCATCATAGTGGACACATTACTGCGATCGCCAATCCGCTTGCCCAGTAATCCTTGGCAGTAATAAAAATAAGAAAAAAATAAGACTGAAATCTTAATAGACAGGAAGACCGGAAGGGACAAACAAAGCTTAGCAGCTTTCTAAGTTAATGAATAAGGTGTTTACTGTGTAGTCCTTATCGCAAAGTTGCTCTTCTAACCTCGTCACTGCAACGCATATATTTGGAGGTCTGAAAAAGCCGACGTCCTCTTTCTAATAATACCTAGGCGTAATCAGGTCATTAAAATTTCTTCAAAGGTTACGTTGTCATAAAACGTTAATGGTTTCTGAATATGAAATGAAGCCCATAAAAAGACTAATGTTTTTCGTAATTACTTTACGTGACGGTGACTTAATTAGGATTGGGGTCCATCAAAAAAGGGACCAGGCTAACCTAGTTATAAAACACAAACATAAATTTAGGTTATAACCTGAAAATTGCACAGTGCAGGGCGCTTAAAATTTTAATAGCCTTCGTGGCCTAGTTGATCGTGTTCCTGTTTGTGAAGGTCCCGGTTTGAATCCCGCTGGGTAAAGCTTTGTTAAAAGATTTGTTCCTTATAGGGGAGCGTGGGGTAATCAGAGCGGGCGGGTAACGGGAGCGGTGTTAAAGTAGACTTACCCAGTACTCGTATTTGTGCAAGCGACCTTCAGACATCTTCGGGAGTGCTCGGTAACGTTTGTCACCCCCGCACGACCCTTCAGTGGCCCGCGATCAGTTGCACGAGACGAATGTGTGTTTTTGGCTCCGCCGTTACAAAATATTGTGAAATTCATCATTAACGGTAAGTGTTAAATAATCTATAACTTGATTGTAGTTACCCTTTATTTGTTACGTTAGTATATCTAATTTACGTAGCTGCATCGCAAATAACTACTGTTAATCAATTATTTTTTATAAGAATATTTTTATGCAACGGTAGGCATGCGGGTAGTTGGAGCTATTCATGGCTCTCATTACCCCAAGTCGCTTAGCTAGTTTTATACTGAAATATTTGTCGTTATTTTCAGTTGCCACTTCCAGATGCCACGAAAAAGGGACCACACTACATCAAAAGTCTTGTTGACGGTAGACACTTTAGAAAATGCAGTTGAAACCCTTCGGACGGGTGGCAGATCAGTATTCAAAATAGCAAAAACCACAGGGATACCCTACAGTACGCTAAAAAAGCGGTTTAATTTAGCTAAAGCGAATAATGAAAACTATAAGTGTCCTCCGGAGTTGGGAAGATTCGCGGTTTTCACTCAGGAACAAGAAAATCAACTTGCTGAACATCTTCGCCAAATGTCGAATATGTATTATGTGTTAACGAACTCTCAATTTCGTAATAGTACATTTCGTTACAAGTGCAAAAATTTTTTTTTCGACGAGGGTGAAAGTTGGAGCCCGAGTGAAACGAGGGCGACAATCACCCGAGTTAAAAAGAAGTTTTTACACGTGTATCGAACGACTTTTTTCATAACAAGTGCCTTAAAAAGAGAAATTAACGCACGCGAAGCGTGCGCAAAGTTTACTTTTCAGCACTAATTAGGAAAAGTTTGTTACGACTTAGCTGTGGAATTTGGCGTGTCAAAAAGGTTCAACGAAGTCAATAAACTTGCTAGACTGATTAAAATATGCAAAGAAAACTCTTAATTATTATTAAGATATGTTAAACACTATGGCTCCCATTTGACATATGGAGCGTTTAGTAGCTCTCATTACCCGCAATGGGGGGTAATGGGAGCGAATGCCATTTTTTGTTTTTTTGCTTGTAATTTTTATCGATGACATTATTTTCGGTATTTTTTTATTTTTGTTGGTTGCCAGGTAATTAACCCTTACGGCTATAATTACAGATTTTTTTTACTACGCAAATTATGAGTTTTATTGTCGATCATCCTTAGTAGGCTCCCATTCCCCCACGCTCCCCTACTCTGTTTGGTTTGGCGTTTAAAAAAAGGTAAATAATCTTACAGTATCTTTTTATTGATAAATGCATATAAAAATCGAAACTAGATGCTTAATGAATCAAAAACAATGTAAATCACTGTATTTCCTTGTTATATTATGTATATTTGCTAAAACTTATTTTCTACTCGTAGTTTTCAATAAAAAGATAATGCAAGATTGCTTATTTTTTTTAAACACCAAACCAAACAAGATAGATAGTCATGGCCGTTTTCTATGTTTTGAAGTATGTGTCTATTTTGTTTTTTTTTCAAAATATTTATTTTAAAACTACAATTTATGTACGTAGATTAAATCTAACTAATCTACTTAAACTAACCTATACCTAAGATTGACCCTTGTGGCATTGTACCGCGTATGCTGGCGGCATTTCCTCGCTGTTTCGCAATACTGATGCGTTGTGCGAGGAAGTAGCCAGCTTCGGTCTTTAGTTACATCAACCAGACTTTTCGCAATTTCAGCAAACAATGTTTAATATCGTCTATTACCTGAAAGATATGCCTTAACATAGATTATCGTAGAACCACGTTTTTTATGTAAGATTGTCCAATAACATGAACACAATTGTTTGAATTAAAGTGCAAATATTGGTGCAAATATAGTACTACATGTTTGTATCTTCAACAAAAGCATGATTCATTAAAATTTTCAATAAAGCGGAAACGGACACGGAATTTCAATTATTATCCTAAAACGAAATATTGTCTTGGAAGACCTTTGTGTGCTAAAAATTTAACTTGCTGACCACTGCCCATAAACTACGCAGAAAGTTTTCTACGACCGAAACTTTTCCTGCCACGTAATGTCCACTGAAAGGCGAACAATAATAACTGATCAATGTTACACCGTATTCCATTGATATAAGAATCACTAGCAATGAACTCTTCAGTACGCCTAATTGTCTTGGACCTGCTCCAAACGGTATGGTCAGCTCTAAAAATACGGCAACGATTTCGATCCTTACTCCTTGGATATAAGTCTTAAAATGTGCACATATTATTACACGTGCGTGTATGAAAGACTGTCCATTATTGTAATGTTATGACCGGCCTGTAAATTAGGGATGGCAATCGGCTGTTTATTATCCGCTTGGCACCTTCTGGGGTAATGGAAGGCGAAAAAAGGTGATACAGGGCTGCCAAAAAATGTTGATACATTTGCAGCTGGCACCGATAAAAAGTGAAAAGCGATATTTTGTTTTATACAAGAGTATAAATAAAGATAAGTTTTATTGTGGCGTAAATATTGAACGACCAAATTATCTGTTAACATGGCGAGTAGTAAAAGGTTTTCTTGTAGAATGTGTGGTGAGGAAGAGGAGTTAAGTTACCCTCATAAATACATGTAGGTACAATTAGAAGTCTATTCCTTCTATATGTTATAAGGTGAATTTGTGTTTATTAACTGTACCATAATTTAAATTTATAATAAATTGTATATTTTAAACCGTTACGACACGATTTAATACCGATTAAAATATAATTACATTAGGTTATATTATTAAGAGTAGACTATCAGACTAGCCGTTGGTTCTCTAAATATTATGTTAAATAATAAAATAAAAATCACTTAATTTGAAGTCCCTCAGTCCGATCTGTATTATTTTATAAAGAACACGCTAAATAAGGCGTTAAATATAAGATAAAAAGACTAACTTCCTGCGAAGCTTTGGTAAAAATGCATCTATTTAAAGCCCATTTGAACGTTGATAATTACTCACTACACATAGGTAAATGTCATTATCATGAGAAAGGTATAACGAAAGGTTATACTTAAAACTATTTGTTTATTCAAGAAAACTTCTGCAAAAATCGAGGTCTGCAAAACAAATTCGGACGAGGTCCCAGGAAACAATGTTGCAGATATTGGAGGAAACTTAAACTATTTGCTACATAGTAGCCAGAAAAATAGCAAGCTTTGTAAACATACTTTTCCGTCCAAAACAACAAAAACATCATCGTTTTAGTTAGAGCATCATTCTTTCTCTGCATTGTATTTTATTTTGGTTGAAAATCTTTCACACAAAACTCTCGTGAGATTAATTTGTACTGGGTGAACGATATGAAGTGTTACTAAGTAGATCTTTTTAATTCTGGTGTCAAAGTAATTGCGGCTTATTATCGGAAATATGTTGTGGACACCGCATTGAAGTCTTAGGCACGCAAACATTTGGGTTGTAGACCGCAAACATAAGAACGAAACTGAGCTTTGGATTATAAAGCTCGTAAGAACAAAAATGGCTGAAATCCGAATCTCACGTGGCATTTCTCCAGTGCAATTAGTTTCGGACTTTTTATCTGGTCTATTTTGAAGAGAAAGGTTAAAGCAATAAAACATACTAATAAAAATGCAATGAAGAAATCGATTGTATTTCACTGGCGTACACCACTACCCAGTGGTCACAAACGTGCTGCGAGCAAATATTTTTTAACATTTGAAGACCATAGTCAAGGCAAAAGGTTCGCTGCGCTTTCAGCTGTGTGATAAGGCCCTTATACGTGAATGTTTATGTATGGTTTCAGACGCTGTGTGATTAATTTATCATGTTTAACCTTTTGACTTGAAGTTGACACGAAACAAGTCACAGATAGAATAAAGGTCAAAAGCAAGTGTGTAGGTCAGACTGTGAAATTATATGTAAAGCCCGAGAGACCTCATCTTTCGTGATGACAACCTTTGAGTTAATGCCTTAAATCTATTTAATGGAGTAATCCTCTGTGATTCGTATAATTTTATTGCTAAGTCATGCCGTTAGATTATTGTTAACATGAAATAAAATAATGTAGATGAAACAAAATGATGTAAAGAATTTAGGATAGATATCGAGGTGGCGTTAACTTCACCAAAAAGAGCCGAGATTTTAAATAAGAAAAAAAGAAGACGAGAAGAAATTGGACTGGATTTTAAATTAAATAAATACCCTATTAAGTGTCTCGAAATATCGGGATGTAGTAATAGTACATTAATACCGAGGCCGGGAAGTGACTGGTTGCCGGCCGGATAGTATTCGGACGGCAACCGGTCACTTCAAGGCCGAGGTATTTATAATGCTTTTTTCAAACATGCAATGAAATGAAACAAAATAATGAGAAAAAAGATGATTTTAAGAAATTACAGTGTCAACTACATAACTAAGTCTTTGAAACACAACAAAAGTCAAATACGACACCAACACCTAATTTTTTTTAAGTTTGACCTTAAAACCTCGAAATAGCCTAATATTTTAACATGTTTTATACTCTTTATGTGCTTCTCAACATTTTATCTAATTTACAAATTGGTATTATCAAATTACTACATTAACGTAGAATTTATAAATCGAAGAACAAAAAAAGAACAGTTCTTTTGTATGGGAAAAATACCCGTATCTGACCTTCTTCTTCTTCCACTTAAGAGCTATGCTCTTGTCGGTGTAGCAATCGCCAGCCTTCTCTCTCCTGGGCTTTTTCCTTCACTTCTTGGTAAGACATGACTTTGACCTTTTCCTTTATTTGCTCAAAGTAATTTCGTCTTGGCCTTCCCCTGCCTCGCCTTCCCTCAATCTTGCCTTCTATGATGTTCTTGAGGAAAAAGTCATGTCTTAGCAGGTGCCCTATCATATTTCCTCTTCTGTTTTCAATTACATTAAGCAATGTCCTGACCTACTACCGCGAAAATCGAAATTCGTAAATTTCGAGGATTTTTCTCTGTCACTCAAATGAAGGCGTCATTAGAGTGACCGAAACAAATCTTCGAAATTTACGAATTCGAAGTAGGGCCGCTGGGGCCTATTTCTCGAACGCTTGTAACTTGTAATACAAGTGGAAGTCTCTTTTTGACACTATTAATTAGATATGGACGCTGGTCGCTGCTTGTACTATGTACTTTTATCTATTTGTGTGTACCCACTACCGTCAAAACACATTATCCGTAAAGACTAGTTTTCCAACGCTTCGAGCTCAAGTGTCTAAGACGGTACAAATCTTCGGCGTTACCTTCACATTGCAGTTCGAGTGCAATTCGAACCAATTTGAACACCTGCCGTGTCTCGCCGGATATTGCGAAGTCGAGTCGAGGTTTATGTGCTTATTTTGATTCAGATGTTACTAGTGTTACCTTCCTTATACTTAAGCCACTGAAGATACAATAGTTATAGTTAGACATCAGCACATCAAATCATCAGCCATTTTGATATTGATCTATAAATAAACTATGATTAGGTATTTTTGTATTTCTTATTTAATTTTAACTTGACTTGACATGTAATTACTAAGATTTCCAGCTTTCCAGATTCAGGATTATTTTATAGAACCTGTTTTTATATTAAAAAATAGTTTTAATATGTTTAAAAATGATTTTAATATTATTGTTAAAAAAACTAATAAATATTTAGGTATAATTGTTATTATAATGTTTTTTTCTTACATTTTGTACGTCAATAAGAACATCATACCTGTTTTTATTTTTAAACTGTCACCTTACCTACCTTAAGCAATAGCAATGTTGATAAAAATAAATTAATTTGAATTTGAGCCTATTCCAGTCAAACGCGTCTGGACGCATTAAAATAATCGCCACTCTGGGTAAGAGGATAGGCGATCACAGTAGTGTATCCAGTAGTAGTGTATGATGACGCTGCGCTGATGCCCATCATCGATCTTCTATCAAAGAATCAGGTCAGTGACGCTTCAGTCTCTTACCCGACTTTTAAGACACCCGCAGGAAGAGTTTGGGTGGTGACGAATGTATACTTTACTGCCGTAACTATGCGGCGTACTTGGCTACATAAGCTGTTGTAATTTGAGTTTAGTCCGCCTGCAAAGCTGGAGGTTCCGAGTTCTAATCCCAGTCCCATCTCATTGAATACCTCGTCCATTAAATACAAAAGCGACACAAGTCAAAAATTTACTTTTTACAGGGGATCTGTTTAAAGATTTTGTATTCGTTTTTTGTTCACAATTTTTTTTTACAGCATTAATATTATATGTGTTATATATCAATTTGTAGGCATTTTAACCCTCTTTTGATGTGTTTGGTTATTAGAAAGTAATATGTGCTGTGCTAGCTTTTATGAGCGTATACGTCCGTTTTGCATAAAAAAATAACATTAACTCTGATATATTTTTTTCCATCAAAGGCCACAAATACAAAAAAAATAAGCAGTTATTTCATTTAAATCATACATAAAATCATGTCTTAAACATAGAAATACTATTTTTTAACAAAACTGAACCAGACAAAACTTTTTCTTACTGTTTCTTTTCTTACGTATTGTCAGAACATGTTTATAGCTACCGTAACCCGGGGTTACTTTGATTAATTTTAACTTTGGTTACATATTTTGATGAATTTAACTAACGTATTAGTTTGAAATTCAGATATAATTATCGGTTTTCTTCAAGAATCAACCTGCTATTTAAAAAAATGTGGTACCTTTAGTTAATACATATAAAATAAATACAACGTGATCAAAGTTATATTGTTGAGAATGGAATTTACTTTGATACCACTTATTTTTACTATAAACCGGAAATAGCCCACCTAAAAGCACGTAAATAATAAAAATCGGTTAAGTACATCTTTAGTTATTTGTTTTTTCTATGTGTATTGTATTTGTGGAGTGGTTACTATGATCCCATACTAAATGATCCAAATTGATATGTTTTGACGGTTTACTAGTTTTTTTATTAGAATTGATGCAAGAACTTAATTTTTTCCGATACAAAAGTGTATCTTTCAATATTTAATTGCAGAGATAATAAGTCTTTCCTAAAAATCTACTTATGATTAGTAATAATGTAACATTTTTTTTTCTAGACTATATGACAGTTTAGCGCTAGTACTTGGGTACTACCTACGTATTAGTGAAGCAATAGGCATGATGACTGTCAGGTCAAATCAACATCTTTTTTCGAATTTTGAAAGATTTACATGAAATACACAAAAGTGACGACACGTTTGTATACTACACTTATATTATTTTTTTTTTTATGTTGGCACAACAAAGTGGCTCCACTCCACCTGATCGTAAGTGAAAAGTAGAGCCCAAATCGCGGCGGCAACGAACAGGAGACAATCAGTAACCTGTTCGTTGCCACCGCCTTGCTGGCCCGCTAGATGCTGGTAAATAAAAGTTCTGTACAATAACGACTGCAGTCTATATTTTAGTAATAATTTATTCGTGTACATATGATGCCGTGCACAATGTCTAATAATTTATTTTAAATAGTCATCAATCATCATCCCTATGTTGGCATTGCCAAAAGTGAAAAAATAAATACTACTAATATCAGTTTTTAGATTCGTTAAAACATACAACGGGGTTAGATCTATGTTTGTTTTACTTGTATTGTATACAAATAATATAATAGAAAAGTATGACAAATACTTAATAATCCGAAGTTTATGCCATTATTGTTTCTTCGTAGTCGCAATTATAGGTACACAAAATTCACAGTCATCTTCCACACAATCTCTAATATACTTGTAAGTAAAACGAACACAATACAAAGTATCACGTTTTACAATTACTGTTTTTATAAGATGTATTGTATTTTTTTAAGATTTCATGCAAAAAATACACAATTATTCAATCTGGTATATTTATGGATTTTAATATTATACTGAATTAAAAACGGTTGAAAATGAAACAATGTTTTTTGAAACGTACTATGAAGTGTACATTTTAGAATCCTAACTGCCACATTCCGTATTGCGGCTCCTTTGTTTATAAAGAAATCTAAACCATACATATTTACTGTATTCAAAACAGCATCATGTATAAATATGGCTCCTGTGATTGATGCATTCGAATATATTTTTAATTCAAAAAGGTTGCAAATCCTAATACGGCAGTTTTGATGAATGAAAAATCAAATTTAAGAGGATATTTTAAAATTAAAGCTGCCACATTCCGTTTTAAGACTCCTTTTTATAAAAAGAAACATAATATTTACGTATTTATTTTATTCAAAACGGCCACATCTACAAATATGGCACTTTTTCTTACATATTTTTTAACGTAATCAGTTATTTTTTCGTTTCATGGCACTTTTTCACAAATATGTCGTGCGTTTTGGTCGACGGTCGAGTCGCAACTGAAAAAAGGGCAGTTTAGCACTGAAGTTAGTCTCGAAAGAGTGATAGTGCAAAAAAGGCACCTGCATAATTTTGATACTTTCTAACGTCAAATCGACAGGTGTCTTAGTGTCACGTGAAATAATAGTGCTTATAATGTCGTTTTTGCAATAACATCATTTTTCACGGTTTTTGAGTTGTGTCGCTTTTGTATTTAATGGACGACCTATTAATTTATCAAAATAAAAATCTTAAGTTTATACTTCTATATATTATTTAAATCGGAACACAGTGCGCAGCCAAGTTGCCAATCTCTAATGCTTCGTAGCGTAGCGTAGTTTTCTCTCTCTGTCACTCTCTTATCAGTGTGACAAAGACTATTAGTTGCCTTTCATTCACAATTCACGATCGAGTGTTAGCGACCCTAGTTCAGAACAGTAGACCTACCTCAAATTTCGATAATAGTAAATTTCGAACAATTATCTCTGTCACTTTAATGACGTCTACATTGGAGTAACAAAGACAGATCCTGCGAAGCGATATTCCAAATTCGAGTAGGACAAGAAGGCGGCAGGGTCACACAATATCCGAACCACGTAAAACGCCGGATGGACACGTAATGGGCTCGCTATTTCGTTACCATTACCCCGCTTTAAAACGAAATTGGAAGTCGTGAATACACGACCGTCAATGGACATTTTAGATTGAAATTTGTCGAGTAATACCTACGAAGAAATCAGGCTTGTAACGGGTCGGTAAGGCACTGGTCTCACCGCGAGCTACTAAGCTATGAACTATCGGCCATAAACACGAACAAAAGATACGCAGGCAGTATCGCCGTGTCTCTTTTATTTACACGGGAGTGCGTATCTTTTGTTCGTGTTTATAGCCGATAGTTCATAGCTTAGTAGCTCGCGGAGAGACCAATGCCTAACATGTGCGGAATATTGACTAATAAACTACGCTACTTTAGAAAGTGCTAGGAAAGTTTTAGGAAGTGCTAGTAACCACAGGCTAGAGCCTGTGGTTGGTAGCATAGAATAATAACAAAGATAATTTATTCCATCATTTTACAATACTAGTAAGGCAAAAAAAGACGTGTTATTCAGATATGTAACGTTTTAATAAATAAAGTAAATAGTTATTAACTCATGAAATAAGACGAGATGCCCGCAGATCAGAACCTGTAAAGTGTTCGAAACGTCGGGATGAAGTTATATTTAATTAATATACGCGAGTTAATCCGTTTTGTATTTTTTTCTACTCCCGTACCTTTATTTGTCATTTACAGAGTCGTGAACACACCTTTCAGCCCCTACCTTACAGATGTCAAGATAAGTCCATAGTGTCTATTCCCTATAAACACATTCGGGAATACACGCAGTGCGTTTTTAGATTTTAAGACACCTCACGTCTATACACGACGTAAAGAAATACATGGCTGCCAACCTAATTTTAAATGTCATTTCTGATTAACCGTAAACCATAGAGGAGCTTTCTTTTTTAATTTTGACGTCTCCCGCCCGACCTTGATGATTAATAAAAATGTGTATGACTAAGAATATTTCTCAAATTTACAATTTTATTTGAAAATCAGTGTGTGGTTGTAGCAATACTTTTGCTGTATGCAACATTGTTTAATTTGAGTCAAAAAATGCTCGTGGCAATTTTCGGCTTCGCCCCAAATTGTTACCCACACCACTCACCTTTTTTCACCTCTTTTAAACAAGGGTTGTATAAAATACTATTATTTTATGAGTAATCATCTTGCTGTTACAGGATAATACAATATTACACAAATTGACTTTTTCTCAATTTACTTAGTTTTAGTTTGTGAACCGACGATATGTGGCAGTGAATTCACTGCGTGTAATGAAAGTGGCTAGAAAAATTGCCTCGACTAGGCTCATAAACGTGAGTGTGGACACAGCTAACCACTTAAGCTGTTATGAACAAAGAGGGCACGTTCCTTATACAGTCAGCATCAAATACTTATGAGTATTAATATCCTATATTTAGTATGATGTTATAAATTATATATGTAGCTAAGTCATAAATGTCATAATCTAGAAATAAACATAAGAAAATGTGCACCCTTCCGCTAGGGACAGATCTGGGGCACTTACGTTAGGTATCTACTCGTATTTAAAATGTTTAGTTTTTACGTATAATTTTAGTAATATTTTTTTTAAGATTTATTTTATTTCAAGTTGTTATTGGTACTATACTGTTAAAAGAAAATGTTACAGAATTTAAGACACTTTATTGTTTACTGCTTGTAGGTACTATTTTGCTTGTCGATAATAAATAAATATATTTCATTTATTATTATATCTGCTGCTAATCGAGACTGCATACATTATTTATTTTGACTCTTGCAGTTATCCTCTAAAAGTGATTTTGGTAAATTCTCATACTTTTATGGTCATTGTATTACATATTTGTATTCTCCTAGGTCCGTAAATCCTGCGACACATAGACGAGAGTCATATTTCAATGAAAAATAAGGTACAATCGACAACACAGCTGTGAATACAAAGTGCCAGAAATATGTATACACGCCTTTATGTCCAGGTGATAAAGTTCTGCTTACATATTTTTGGCACTTTGCCTGTGTTCACAGTGTGTTGTTGATTGTACTTAATACTTATCAAATAACAATACATCGCTATAAGTGAACAATGTGAATGCTTCTAAAAGCTAAGTATACCAATTCATAACGAGACCCTCTTCACCCAAGGTACTTGTATGAGCAGGTCTATTATACTGTCTCTGTTACTCCCACGGCGGTGTCATTAGAGTGAAAGACATATATGCTCGAAATTACGACTTTCGCTGTCCGCAGTAGACCTTCTGAAACCCTTTTCATGGAACCGGACTAAATAAATGCCCATCAAATTGAAAGCTACTGTTGTTTTTATGTATTACGAATCCTTGGTCTGTCCGTGCGTTCTCAGTTCAAAAAGATCGTATGTTCATGCCTTTTAGTTCAGGATGTACGACCTTTTGAGTTGGACGGTGCTTTATCTGCTATGACAGGTAAAAGTGTAAGTTTAGTGTTTTGATACTTGCATATAGTGAAAGCGTATTGTTATTTAAATTCACGTGGCCACAAAACTTGTATACGGCGTGTGTATTTTAATACGGGTGCTTAATATACCCAGTTATAGTACCTATGGTTTTTTCATAGACAATATACGTATCGGTAGCTCGCCAGCCTACCAGTCCTTCTCAAATAATATGCCTGTTGTATAACTGTCGCATTTTCATACAGAATATAATATGAGAAGTCTTAGTAATTAAATAAATAAATAAATAAATATCTTGAGACATCTTACACAAATCGACCTAGTCCCACGGTAAGCTCAATTAAGGCTTGTGTTGTGGGTACCAGGCGACGATATATATAATAGATAGATACACAAAGATACATAAATACATAGACAGCCATGACCAAGGAACAAATATTTGTGATAAATAAATACACAAATAATGCCCTCGCCGGGATTCGAACCCAGAACCTCCAGCTTCGGACGCAGGGTCACTACCAACTAGGCTACGGAGGCTGACAGATGCAGCCAAACAGCAACAAAACAACAGCACACCGTTGCAAGAGAGAGAATTTTGCTCATAATTCTCATATTACCTCGAAAATATATGGCCACCTGCCATTTGATATACGTAGGTTATAAAAATTAAATAGGTTTATAATATTTTCTTCAGTTACTGCGAGGATTACGACACATGTCATCCGCAGACCACGAACCCTGTAAAGTGTTCGAAACGTCGGAATGAAGTTAAAGTTAGTTAATATACGCGAGTTTATTCGTTTTCATGGTATTATTTCATAAATTGGTTTATTAAAAGACCTATACATATACAGAAATATTTTGAGTACACATCGAGCTTCGGCTATGGCACTCCTGATGATGATCCTCTTAATGGATTGAAACTTGTCGACTAACATTACGATATAGAAGATATTTACTTCGTTTTAACATTACCACGACTACGATCTGTTACCCTAAAAGCTTTGTAAGTGATCTAACCTTCGGAACCACTAAATATTTACAAGTACATTTCGTAACGGCAGTGGAAGGGTTGCTTGAGCGAATCACTCAGCGGAGATTGGGCGTAGAGAACGGGTTATCAATATAAGTCAACTTTGGGGGGTAACGGGTAGGAGTTGCGCACTAAAGTGGTAGGATATTGTTTGTCTAAAAAAAGTAGGTTAAGAAAACGTACATCAACCTCCTAGGCGGGATTCGATCCCACGTCCTCAGCTTCCTGATAAAACTTGTATGTATGTATAAATAAATAAATATCTTGGGACGTCTTACACAAATCGACCTAGGCCCACGGTAAGCTCAATTAAGGCTTGTGATGTGGGTACCAGGCGTCGATATATATAATAGATAGACACATATAGATACTTAAATACATAGACAGCCATGACCAAGAAACAAAATAAATATTTGTGATAAATAAATACACAAATAATGCCCTCGCCGGGATCCGAACCCGGAACCTCCAGCTTCGTAGGCAGGGTCACTTACCAACTAGGCTACTACGGAGGCTGACAAATGCATCATCTGTATGTGTATACATACATACCATCAGCCCATCTTAGTCCACTGCTGGACGTAGGCCTCTCCTATTAACTATGCATATACATGCATTAGGAGGTAAATACCCATAATCGCTAGGCAAGCGGGTTGGCGATCGCAGTAATGTGTCCACTATGATGACGCTGCTGCCCATCATCAATCTTCTATTAAATAATAGTCAATGACACTTCAGTCCCATAGTCGGCTCTTACGACACCCGCGGGTGAGTTGGGGTGGTGACAAATGTATTCTTACAGCCTTCACCACACGGCATGGATGTATGTAAAAATTTAATTGTATAAAAAAAAATAACAAGCACAGTACGGTAGCCAGGTAGTAGTAGTAGTTGTCAGCCTCCGTAGCCTAGTTGATAGTGACCCTGCCTACGCTGCTGGAGGTTCCGGGTTCGAATCCCGTTGAGGGCACTATTTGTGTATTTATTTATCACAAATGTTTGTTCCTTAGTCATTGGCTGTCTATGTATTTGAGTATCTATATATATCTTTATAACTTTTTTAGAATTATAACTAACGTGAGACTCAAACATATTTAAATATTTATGGAGTATCCGCGACCAAAGCCCGACGTGTACTGCGGGCTAAATGGACTGGAGACTTAAATTACGTGAGTAACTCGTGTGATAAATATTTAAATATCTATATAACTATTATATATATCGTCGCCTGGTAACCACATCACGAGCCTTTATTGACCTTACCGTGGACTAGATCGATTTGTGTAAGGCGTCCCAAGATATTTATTTATTATTTATAGTACAGGGTGCTTAGACAAGTTGCCAATCGCTAACGCTTAATCGTCAATCGTAACCGTAAGGCAGCTAACTGTCTTTGTCGCACTAATATGAAAGAGTGAGAAAGAGGGAAAACTACGATACCTACGCTACTAAGCGTTAGCGATTGGCAACTTGGCTAAGCATGCTGTAGTAACACAGTATACTTGTATTAAGTTAATAAATCCTCATATAATCACCAAATTAAAAATTTAAAAAACCAACTTCAACCGGTTTCTCCAAGATTCCCGATTTGTTTCCATCATTGGTTTCCTCAAATCCTACTTTCTGAATGCAAATTCTTGTAAATGAATGAAAATTACCAAAAGCGCCATACATGTACCTATAACATTTGAAGAGATCCCTCGATTTCTCCAGGATCCCATCATCAGACCCCAACTTGGTGCCAATGGGACCATCTCGGGGTAATACACGTTCGATCACAAAAAGAAATTTTAGAATCGGTTCAATATTCTCGGAGATATCAGGTAACATACATACAACAAAAAAAAAAAAAAATTCAGTCGAATTGAGAACCTCCTCCTTTTTTTGAAGTCGGTTAAAAATTAAGGTTAGGTGTAGCTATAACGATGACAATAAGGGAAGTAGTTTGGTTAAATGTAGTTTCACCGTTCCAGCAAATAGTAAAACAGTTTTTCCCCAAGATGTAACACTCCAATAACGCCTAACAGTCCAATCTGTTACCCTCGCGTGTCCACCGTGTTACATTACCGTTCCGTTACGTTACCGTTCCGTTATCCGGAGTCGTTAATTGTTGTTTACCGTGACTAACCGTGGCTGTTTGTCTCCATTACACGCGAAAACAACGTCCTGCGTGCCGTGAAGAGTTGTGGTGCAAGTCACAAGAGGTTATAATTTGTTTAATTTCTGTTTTGTTAGGTAAATAAGATGTTTTTGTGTCTAGTATAAAAGAAGTCTACGAATAAATAATTATTTTATTCTATATTATATAAACACTGTTCCTGACCATGCTTCAAATGTGGGATATATAATTATGTATCAGGGGGCCTTACAGTGAAGACGTGAATTTCATCATCTGCCGATTTCAGTCTACTACTGAGATGAGGCCCGTTTCTCAAAAGCTTTTAACTTGTATTACAAGTGGAAGTCTCTTTTTAACACTATTAATAAGATAAAAACTTGTATTACAAGTTACAAGTTTTTGATAAACAGGCCCTTGGGGCCTATTTCTCGAAAGCTTGTAACTTGTAATACAAGCGGAAGTCCTTTTCAATGAATAGTGTCAAAAAGAGACTTCCACTTGTATTACAAGTTACAAGCTTTCCAGAAATAGGCCCCAAAAGCATGTTTATCAAAAACTTGTAACTTGTAATACAAGTTTTTATCTTATTAATAGTGTTAAAAAGAGCCTTCCACTTGTATTACAAGTTACAAGCTTTCGAGAAATAGGCCCCAAATCGTAGGCCTCTCCTATTACCTATGCGTATGGACGCATCAGGAGGTAATGCCCATAATCGCCGCGCTTGTCAAGCGGGTCGGCGATCGCACTTTGATGATGCTGCTGCCTATCAATCTTCAATAAATAAATGGTCGATCGCACTTCAATCCCTTAGTCGATTGGGGTATACATTTACTCTTTGTGTTTTTCACCTAATGAAGATCAGCTTTGGCTCACTATCATGCCAGCATCACGCTGAGATGAAACAATTTCGTGGAGTTGTTTATTTCTGTTTTTTTACGTAAATAATTATGTGTTTTTGTATCAAGTAATTAAGAAGTCTACGAATAAATAATGATTTTATTCTATTTTATTTAATCACTTCCTGACCATGCTTCAAATATGGGACATAACCAAATAACATAATAATGTATCTAGGGGCCTTACATTGAAGACGTGACCTTCGAAGATTTACGCATTTACGGATTTTGAAGTTCCCGGTAGCAGGGCAGGAACAATTTTCAGGAATCATAGCCTAACTGGAATTTATATATTTATTTATACCCGGAGTATTTATTTTTTAATTCTGAACCTAATAATTAACCAAACTAAAGTTGCATTTATAGGCAACATTTTGAACTTGTTATGTAACTAGTAATTGGTATGGGTTAACAAAACTGGGAATTAAAACGATGCATTTTATCGAATAATTTACATTATGAATATATAAATTGACTAATGGATTTCTTAGAGGTGTAGTAAGATAGTACCTACCAAAAGAAACTTTCAATACAATGTACATATTCAATACTTTATCTTACTGTGTTTTAATAATTTATTTTAAGTTGTATTCTGGTCTACAAAATAGTTTCCGTATAGGTATATAGGTTTTATAATGTAATATTAAATGTTAATATTTAATGTAGTTAACAACATCTTATTTTTAAATTGCTCCATTAACAAGGAATTTAAATACCGAAAAAAGAAATCAGAGTCGTTCTTTTGTATGGAGAAAAAACCGGTATCCCATCCCTGATGTCGTGTTATTTTGTAAATGTCGTGTACAGTTTTTGTTGAGTTGTAGACTGTGTACGATTAAACTGAGCTATAACTATTGCATGACAATTCATTCTGTGTCTGTAATTTGTTACTGTACCTTTCAATAAAATAAATAAAAATATTATTTTTTGTTTAAAATTCGCTGTCGGTCTTTACTTGTACCGCAGCCGCCTGTTTTTAACTGATATATCCAGATGATAGATTTATTGCGTCGATCATTTCGACAAATCTTTTAATTCCTGTGTCCGTTGTATGGATTCATTCGTTACGCATTTAAACAATTTTGTATCAATAAATTAAACTTATTTATGATTCTTGTGGTGTCAGTTTCAAAATATGAACTGTTTACAAATGTGTAATGGTGTAAATGGTTGCACTTAGCAATGTACAAGTTGCAGAACATTCTCAAAATTGCGGGAATATACTCGGAAATTTCCGAGAATTTTCATGAGAATTTAAGATTAAGTTCTCATTGAGAATGTTTCCATGAGAAGTTATAAAAAAATGTTATGAAGAATATTGTATTTCACAATTGAGTTAAAAAGGGATAAAATATACCTTAAAAGGCATGTATATACAACGGTTTCAGCATGATAAGATTGCTTGTAAAATTTTAATTGCCGAGAACATTGTCTATAGAAGTTTCGCAACTTATGAAACTTCTCCTCGGTACATTGCACTAAGTGAGCTGAGCATTTTTTATTTATGTATAAAGCTTGACTCATTAAGTCATTATGAGTATGATTTTCAATGGAGTATTTACCGTGTAAATTTAGTTTATACACCGCAAAAACCATCCAACTTTGGTCCAATACTGCAATTTTGGTCCACTATTTCAACTCCTAAATAAGCATCAATCGCAAGCTTCGTTTGGGTTTGTCCAATATTTTTTTTTAATTAATAACGAGGAGTTATGAATAGCACGAGATATAGCAATAAGTAATGTAAGAGTTTTGGAGCTTGGTAAGAACTTACATGGTAAATACCCTGTTTTAAATCATGCTAATAATGTTAGGTTAAAAACTTCTTCTTAAAGACTCATTTTGCAACACCAGCCCTCGAGAAGCTGAAAGGAGAAATGTTGTTCTAAAATGTCCATACAAATGTCTTTCATACTTTCCCTTATGTCCCCAAAATATTGGGGAAGAAACTATATCCACATTTTTCCTATTAGTATCGGAAGAACTCGTGATCTTAAATTGATAATAATAACTGTACCTTTGTTTTGAATTTATCCTGTGAAGAATAAAATATTGTAGGCAACTAGACATTGAAATGTTCAGAAAATGTATAATAGATATTGATCTCAAATGATCGAACAATTTATAGTCTTTGAAACAAATGACATGTAATAATATATTATGAAGACAGGACATTCACGAATCACTTGAAAACCAGAATTAAGAATTAGTAAAGGTTCAAAAATCAAAACTACATTGAGACAGCGAAAGGTTAATGCATCACGGGATTAACAAAAATCCTCCATTCAACATTTCTAAAATCATGTAGCGATAGCGTAAGCCTCAAAAAAATTAACAAGTATATGGCGAACTGTTGAAAAAAAAATGTACACTCTTGAAATTGTTATTATCAAACCGCGATTAATTCGAAAGTACTGTTGAGTTGACACAACAGTGTATCAGTCAATCTAGGATGCATTCATAATTTATGTGCACACTGACTCACTACTTCTATAAACAACTTTTTTCTTGGTAAATGTTGTGTCTTTTTTTGTATCAACAGTACTTTCGAATCCCATTCTGATTCCGTATTGGTAATAACATAATAGGTAGTCATTTTTCAATACCCATTCCATGCTCACGGATAAAATATTTGACTTCAGGTATTATTATTCTACCAGTAAATAAATAAAAATAGAGACTGAGATTAAATCGGTCGCAAGACATCGTTACATGGCTTTTATGTGCTGAATAGTGGGGTAAAGGGGTTGACACACGAACAGACCTGCGTCAGAGAACATCCGCTGGTAGATCTCGTCGCAATCTGTAGAAACAAAAGGGAAATAAAAAATAAAATTAAATGAAAAACAAATGACACCTACATAAAAATAAATGAAAAAGTCTAAAATAGATACAACAAGATAAAATAAATAAATAATAAAATTGTGTGATCTTTGTGTGGGTTTCTGGGTTGATATCACGACAATTTAAATAAAGTAGGTATAATTGACAAATTTAATGTATACAACAGAACATTTAAAAATAAGAATACTCCTATTAATCGACATATTTCTTTTTCTTAGTGAGAAAAAATATTTTCATTGAAAAGCTAAACGGTAGAACTAAAAAATACTCTTTAATTTACGTAAAAATCTAAGTAAGTTGAGATTTATGTCTGAGTTAGAAACAAATTAAAAGAGCAAAAGCAAAATAATATGTTCCACACGATCCAGATCTTGTCGAAAAATAGCGAAAGGAAAAAATTAAAAAGATTTTATTTTGTTTTGAAGTAATATGACTTCATAGATTTTTAAAACAGCCTCAACCAGTTTACAAGTCCATTATGTGGCGGGTGTCACATATTTTCGCAGTAAAGGTTCACTTCGAGACAGAGCTAATATTTGTTGAAGTACCTGAAGGAAATACCCGAGAGAGTTTACTAGACTATCGTATCGCACTTACGAGTAGCTCGGGAATATTCGTAAAAGACATTCTTCGTAAGGCATTAACTTAAAATCTATAAAAAGATAACGTAGCACTTTTGTATCGTAAATACTCCAATAATCAACATCATCATCATCAGCCTATCGCAGTCCACTGCTGGACATGCATGCACGCATGCATCAGCCTATGATAGTCCACTGCAGGACGTAGGCCTCTCCTATTAACTATGCTATACGCATTAGGAGGTAAATGCCCATAATCGCAGTAATGTGTCTACTATGATGACGCTGCTGCCCATCATCAATCTTTTATCAAATAATGGTTAGTGACACTTAGTCGACTTTTACGACACCCGCAGGAGGAGTTGGGGTGATGACAAATGTATTCTTACTGCCGTCACCACATGGTCAACTGCTGGAGATAGGCCTCCCCAATTTCACGCCAGCGTTCTCGATCTTCGGCTGCTCGCATCCAGCTCCTGCCAGTCATCCTGCGCAAATCGTCCTCCACCTTGCCTGAGAGCGTCCTACACTATGCTTGCCGAGACATGTTAAGACCCAATTTTCGACACCGTGTTGACCTGTCCGTTTCAACTTTGCTAAATATATCATTATCAGGGCCCGATTTTTCATGGCAAAACAAAATACAAAATACTACCGTAATCTAGCCAATAAGAGAAACATTACTTTACACATTTTAGGTCCTTTGAATTCTAGATCATTGTCCTGTAATATGTATTAATTCCTTTCAAACGTGTTGATCTGAAACTGACATAAATTGACTTCCGAAAATGGGAAAAGAAGTAAAATAAGTCTGCTTTATGTAGACCTATACTTAATATCGTCGATATAGCTACTCAACATCGAATTCACAGGAATCAATTCATGGAAATATGACCTTTCTTTAGCTCTGAATATGGTTGGTTTTCCCATCATATAAGTGTTGTAGATAGTAGGTTGGGTAAGGAAACCGGCGATATATTGTAAGCTCTTCGATTATAACTTGTAGCGAAGTCGCAAATTGCTTCAACCTTCTTTTTAGCGCACATTTATCAAAACTTGCGAGATTCCCACACGGAATCAAAAAGTCGCATGTCACTTTTCCTTGGCACACCTTTCCTCTATTTTGTTCATTGTGTGGGGTTGTTTACGTAAAACTTTAAGGGGGAATATGGTATTGTTTTGGGCGTAATTAGGGAGGGGGTGATTAGAGGTGATCTGGCACGGAGCCAGATTCCAAATGGCCATGGGAAACCAATCAGGGTTGGTAGTGACAGTTTGATGTATGCGCTGGAACTTGATACCGATATTGGTTCCGTGAATGTTGACTAATTATGAATGACAATATGTTTGAAGTTGCGTTATTATTTTGGACTGAAGGGGTTGTAAACGTCAGTTCCACGGATAAGGGAAGTTATAAGATGAAATGGTTGTAATAGTTCGAGAAATAAAAATTGAATGTTCATTTTTACTATAATGTAGGTAGAAATGTTACCAATTTATATACGTATTTCACGAACTATACGAGTAGCAGGGCCATTTTTTTTATTGAGCTTACGCAACAGCATTGCTGTTGTATCTTTATGAAGCAGTATTATATAAAATGTACGAATGCTGTTTCTTCATCATCATCATCATCATCATATCAGCCGAAAGACGTCCACTGCTGAACATAGGCCTCCCTCAAAGATTGCCACAATGACCGGTCCTGCGCCACCCGCATCCAGCGGACTCCTGCGACCTTAACCAGGTCATCGGTCCACCTTGTGGGGGGCCTACCCACGCTACGCCTTCCGGTACGTGGTTTCTTATTAGGTTATAACTTTGCTATCCTTAAAATTCGAAATTTAACATATAAAATCATTGCTTAACAAATCTGAAACAGCAAAACAGCAATATAATGAATTTATTGGTTAAATTCTCTCGTCTGGAACTCTGTTTAAGGAACTACCTATTAGAAAATATCTTAATAGCGTGTTCATGTATCGATTAAGTGTCTTTTTAAACAGTTGTTTTTTGTACAGATGGTGCCTTTTTGTGGCTCTAGTGCGAGAAGTGGCTCATTTCACGTCTTGTCCAAAACTTCCGACTGCCATCTGTACTAAAAAACGTCGTACGAGACACGGAAATTCGTATTGTAGGGTTAAGCGGACCAACCCTTTATAATACAACGTCAGCCTCCGTAGCCTAGTTGGTAGTGACCCTGCCTACGAAGCTGAAGGTTCTGGGTTCGAATCCTGGTAAGGGCATTATTTGAGTATTTATGTATCGTAAATATTTGTTCCTTTGTCAAGGCTGTCTATGTATTCAAGCATCTATCTATTATATATAACGTCGCCTGGTACCCACATCACAAGCCTTCATTGAGCTTAACGTGGGACTAGGTCTATTTGTGTAAGATGTCCGAAGATATTTATTTATGTTTTTACAAAGTAAATCATTTTAATCATTGTAAGTAAGCTATTGTAATAATTATATAAATTAATAGCATTACGCTCTCTGAAATGAATGCCCTATATCCTTATTATACTTTGTAATAAATTAAAATCAAATAATAATCACGTTATAGTTGAATACCTTAGTAAGGGATTTAACTAAAGAATCCCTTACTTTAGAGCTAAAGTTTTCGATCTGACAATACACCTTTGTCTCTGGCATCAGATGAAACTGCGGTTTCAATTAGTCTACAATTACAATATCAAAGTGAAAGACTACAAACTTGAAAATAGCCAAGTTTTGTCCTATTGATCTTATCTGATAGACTGAAACGACTCAACGAGTTGAAAACAACCGAGCAATTATTTTAGCTAGACGTTTCGCAATTTATGTCTGAAAAGTTAAATTGTGATAATAGGTAGTTCTGAGATTGGATTAACAAGTGTTTTGTTTTCATGGTTCTTGAAAAATAAAATTTACAGAGGATATTGTCTTTAGCCTATTGTTTCTTTCTGTCATCGTCTGGAGGGGGTCGTGTATCTTGTGGACTCAAAAGTCAGTTTAAAGGTTATACAAACTTGAATTTAATTAGTTTAGAGTGAGTATAAACTATTATTGAGAGCTTACCATAAGCATACAGTGCCCTAGGAAATAGAACTATAAAATGTCCGTTACATTTATTGACACAGACTAATGTCAACATTTCAATTTGCAAACATATTCTGTTATTTAATGTTATAGAATGTAGCCAATCAACAACGTTGATGGACCAATCACAACTATTTTTAAAAGGCGGTTTTAGTTTTTATATGTTGATATTCCAATTCATTAGCGCGATGCATTGAATAGGGGGTGACAATAGTTAATTAAAATTCAGGACCGTTTTTGAAAGGCAATTTAGTATGGCGTGCGGCTTCCGTGTTTTATTTGTTCGTAGGACATTTTATAGTTAGTCTTTGGCTCACACTGCCGGCGAGTTGGTACATTTCCTAGGTCATCGCACATTATAACAACTCCATGCCAACGCAGGAGCAACCCTTCTCACACTTTAGATGAGTAGTCAACTGGTTGATACATCCAATGGTCACTAGGGTGGATAGATTTTTTTAATTTCGGATAATCATAAAATAATATTTACGAATCGATACTATGTGGCTAGAGAAACAAAAAATATTACGATCATTTTTGGATTTACTTTTATTTTGTATTTCGTTTATAGGCCCAAAGATCGACTCTATTTCATCCATAAAGATTATTTTTTGAATTTCCGAAAGTAAAAAAATCGATCCACCCCAATAGTCACTAATGGACAAAGCGGCGTGAATGAAAGGGCAAGTGATTGTACGATACACTTCAGTCGCAAACGCATAGTCGCCGCGTGGACAACGTGTGGTCAATGTGCGACGAACGTGTCGGGGTTGACCTTTAGTGTATGCGTAGACCACTAGTCGTGCACTAGGTTGTTTTTTTAACTAAGCCTAGAACATCTGTCATAGGGTTTACATGACATTTGTCATAGATTCAAGTCGCCGTTAAGCTGTCATAATGTGGAAAGATCTCAAACGAATTGATTCGCCTACGGAGAGGAAACTCTTCAATAGCTCATGGCGCGCTCAGAGCTTCTCGTTGTCAAGCTCGGCCCTACGTGACCACTGCGTTTTTCTTATAAAGTAAAATACCTGTGACTTGATACGAGAGTTGTTATGAAACAAAATCTGTAATAATATACTTGTTGAGCCACACGACCTTTGTAACACCTTCATAGTTGAGTATATAATTGAATAATAAACAAATTTTCAATTTAAAATTAATCCTGAAATGTTTCACAATTTCATAAAATTTGGGGTCTACCTCCAACTACTTAAGTAATTAAAATAAATTTATAGAATCCTCGTAAACCTCCGCACTTAGACTTATTGGAAGGTTGGTTAAGTGATTTCTTAATTTGAATAAACATTAATAATGTTAAAATTGTGACGCAAATTGTGTTAAATATTTTATTTCTTATAATTTCTCCTATTTGCTAGTTCGAGAAATATAAATTGAATGTTTATTTTTACTATGACGTAGGTAGAAAGTTACCAATTTATATTTCACGAACTATACGTCATGAAATTACTTCGAGTTAATATTGTTTTTATAAGCATACGTATATTTTCATTATTTTAAAGATTTGATAATAATAACAAACACGGGCATAGCAAAAGTAAATCTTATTGTAAAAAAAAAATCTGCAATATCAATAGGTATAAAACACGGGTATACGCATTGAAAAACACAACTCTTATTTCCCCTCAATTAAAACCGTGACGAATTGCCCACTCTGAAAAATGTGTTTATTTAACTTATTGTCACATTGTTCAATAGTGTAAGCAATACTGACGTAAATAGAAAATTTCCCGGTACCCAGCCCTATTCAGTGTTAAATGGAACAGCTGTGTCGGGCATTACTAGCGATGTTTCGAACGAGTATTGTCGTATTGCGACTAAAATAAACCTGCGAGACCTGAATACTTAATGTGCTTTTACAGTATTAGTATGTGTTTTACAATGCATATTTCTTTAAAAAGTTCATCATCATCTCATCCATAAGGCGTCCACTGCTGAACATAGGCCTCCCCTCTGGACCTCCACATGTACCGGTTAGATGTGACCTGCATCCAGCGTGTCCCGACGACGTTCATAAGGTCGTCTGTCCATCTTGTGGGTGGACGTCCTACGCTGCGTTTGCCTAGCCATAGTCTCCACTAAGAGCACTTTTCGACCCCATCGACCATCTGTTCTGCGTGCAATGTGGCCCGCCCATTGCCACTTTAGCTTGCTGATCTGGAGGACTATGTCAGTAACTTTAGTTCGCCTACCGGATCTCCTCATTTCTGATTCGATCACGAAGAGAAACTCCGAGCATAGCCCTCTCCATAGCTCGTTGAGCGACTCTGAGTTTAGAGATGAGGCTGATGGTGAAGGACCACGTTTCGTTTAAAAAGTTAGTTTAAAAAATATATCAGATATTTAGAGACACACATTACATCATCAGCCTTTTACAGTCCACTGTTGGACATAGGCCTCTCTTATTACTTATGCGTAGCAACGCATTAGTAGCTAAATGCTACAATCGCAATACAAGTGAGTTGGCGACGGCAGTAACGTGTCCATTGTGATGACGCTGCTGCCCTTCATCAATCTTTAATAAATGAATGGTCAGTGACACTTCAATCTCTTGGAGGACAACACCCATCGGAAGATTGGAGTGGTGACAAAATGTATGCTTACTGTCGTGACCACGTAGAATTAGGAGACAATATTACACCCACTTAAAGCTCATTTAATGCTTGTAGGTAGTACTAAGCGGTGATGTAAATAATAGATAGACGCTTAAATACTTAAAAGAAAAACATGACATAGAAATAGATATTTGAGACTAACGCGCAAATAAATAAATATCTTTGCTGGGATTCGAATACCCACTAACAAGAATAGATAGACTTGATAGTTACAGAAACAAACAAGCATTCGAACGTAGTGATGCAAAAGGCAAGCAACAGAAACCGATGGAAAGTAGACGTTTTTTCCAGAAATAAAATTTTAATAAAGTTTTCCTCATGTAAAGACGATCTTCAGAAGGTATAACCGCAAAGACAAAGAGAGAGCGAGAGCTATAAAATCAATCGACATCGAAACTATAAAATCAATTCTTTTTTTCTCTTTGGACGATAGCAACTCGTAGTAGCGGCACAGCCTAATGACCTAAAACGGAGCGACAAATAATTTAAATGCATGAAATGTTTCTCCGAACAAAACAAATTCTATTCATGGCACAATAATGCTACAGTACTCGTAATGCAATGGAAACATTCAGACTACAGCTATAGTAATGCAATGGATACAATGCCGCAGTATGTCGATTACAGGCGTGTGGATAGT
>JALPQI010012239.1:0-34919 GCA_025490895.1 Thaumatotibia leucotreta
TAAACGATAAGTAATAAATGTAAAATTACGTGACTACCTATGACGAAGAACCCGAGAACCGGGAATGAATATACCTACGCTTCCTATATATTAAATATTTTTATGGCATGGGTCAACAAGGAGGGATGTTTGTGAATATTTACATTCATAACAAGAATTTATGCAGAAACTCTCACTAGTAAATTATTACAAATCAAAAGAACGTTTCCGTAATCAAGTCGCATAACTTCTGAACAAACAGCATTTTTTCCAAGTTTTTACTAACTACGATTTTCCTTATTGGCAAAATTATTACAGAAACAAATAACTCTCACAAAGACGACTTGTCAGTAGTTTATTACCAGGGTCAAGTATGGCGTGGGACTGTGAAAGACACGAGTGCTCTCCTCGTAAAAGAGAGGCGCGTAGAATACGGCCAAGTCCACGAATACTTATACATACAGGGTGTAAGTTTAATAATAAGTTGGCCGTGTGGTGACCGCGGTAAGAATAAATTTGTCACCATTCCAACTCCTCCTGCGGGTGTCGTAAGAGTCGACTAAGGGATTTAAGTGTCACTGATCATTGTACAAGGTTGATGATGGGCAGCAGCGTCATCATAGTGGACACATTACGCTTGCCCAGCGTGGCGATTATGGGCATTTACCTCCTAATGCGTCTATACGCATACTTAATAGGAGAGGCCTACGTCCAACAGTGGACTAGCATAGGCTGATGATGTTGAAGTCTAATACGGGCGAAACTCTTAACGGGTGTTAGTTTACGACATAATAAGTACATTCAAATAACTTTTACTTAAAATTAGAGCAATAAAATTTTCCATATAAAATAATTGCGCAATGTAGAGCAACATACGCGAGTTAAACACTCGTTGACAGCTTAATTTCAAAAGCAGATAACATAACTGCCATATATATCAACAATAACAAATGTTCGTACGTACATTGCTGCTCCGATAATCTTAAAAAAAAATTGTGCGGTTATAATTAAAAGTAACTTTAACAAAACCTTGTAATCCATGATTACACTAATGAATCCCATGCCTGGTTTAATTGATCACCCATATTAGATTTACACACTATATATTGGCTCTATCAGGACTATTCCATCACAATGTCATATATGTTAAAATATTTGTATACATAAATTAAATCTTATTAAACTTACCTAACTTAAACCACTATCTAAAATTGTACCGAGGATGCTGGTGGCATTTCCTCGCTATATCGCGCAATGCTCTTCAGTCTATAGTTACGTCAACAAGACGTTTCGCGATTTTGGCAAACAATTTGCGTGCGCTTGGATCCCATGAGTAAATCTAAAACTTGCATTATCCGTCATGACTTTTAGAATATTGATATGTATTAACGTAAAGATATTATCTGCGAAAGCGTTTCACGGTATGTGCCAAAGACGTCAATGCCGCTGTGATACCCGCTATTGTAAGTAGCGAATTTACTCACAACTTTTCAGCTTTAACGATAATTTCTGGGTAGGCATTCATTTTTACTTTGAATAAGGAATATTTTTAATACTTAGATATATACTTTTTACTTTGGAACGGAATAATCTTTGTACCTTTTAGATATTTTTATGAACTTGACTTTACCGACGCGTTTTGTCGATGTATCCAAAACAAGGGAAAGTTTTGTTGATTTCCCATTGAATCCTGAATTAGATTGATGATCTGTATTTTTGAAACAAAATTTTAAGCATTTGACTGCCGATCCCATAAAATTTTCAATCTAGACGGTGAAAAGTTTTCATGAAATTATTAAAATGTTTTACCTGAAAATTCGTTTCATAACGATTCGCTTGCAGTTATTGCTAATATGATGGAAAAAACACATTCAAATAATACGTGGCGTCTTGCTATTTGTATTGTACTTACGCCAATTAAGTGATTTTTCTTCAAACTATATATCCTTTTAGTAAGAGAGAATTCTCGGAATATCAATCTCTCATTGGTTGCTACGATACCTTGCCTACATTGAAGAGTGAGTACCTACCTTCGTATTTAGTACTAACTCTCGATATACTACTTACCGTAAGGGTCGATTGTAAGATAATTGTACGCAGTTAATAGTATTTTATGCAACCCTTGTTGAAGAGAGGTCAAAAAAGGTGAGTGGCGTGGGTAACAATTTGAGGCTAAGCCGAAAATTGTTATTAAAGACCTCACGAGCATTTTTTTATTCAGTTAAACAATGTTGCATACAATATTTTTTCTACGGCCACACACTTATATTTTCAAATAAAATTGTAAGTTTGAGAAATATGCTTAATCATCAAGGTCGGTTTATTTATCATCAAGGTCGGGCGGGAGACGTCAAAATTAAAAAAGAAAGTATACAACGGTTTGGCCATGACTAGTAAAATTTAAGTTGCCGAGAACATTGTAAGTTTCGCAACTTAGGGAACCTCTCCTCGATACATTGCTCAAGCCTGACTTGTTGTAGGCAGACTGGCGTTGTCTGATGTTTTAACACTTTTACCGCGGGGAACTCCCGAGAGGAGTTCTCTGTGGGAGGTCCATTTTCGCTACAAAACGGAAAAATCACGGGATCGGATACAAGCGTAGCGCGTAGCACTCGTTCGCAATGAAAGTGTTAAATGACTTCAAAATCTGATTCAGAATCTGGAAATATTCTTCTGATTAGTCGATATACATAGTATAATATTTAAAGAAATCATTAAATTTTCCGCTCCCGACCCGTGGTCCAACAGCTATGTCCAACTGGTTGTGCCACGGGTAAGTAAAATATCTAGGCATAGGTATACACCAGCCCATCATAAGCCTAAATATTTGGGTTAAATGAAAAATGAATGAAATCATAATAATCATCCTAAAACCTGGGGGTGTTACCATGATCTCTTAAATGCGAATCAGAGTTTAGGTTCAGCTTGTCAGTTTTTGGCAGTTATTCTATGGAGTTGACACGTCACGATTTAGTTTAGGTCCTAAACTGAATCGCATTAGTAGATCGTGGTAGACCCCTGTTCTTTATTTGCTGAATATTAAGGTTCATGTATATGTAGCCCTAAGGGAATCCCTGGATAAAAATGTAATTAGTCTGTCTTAATACCCCGGAGATAATCTAGGTAAGCTACGTGGGGCGTTATTGTGCTATTTAATATGTTTTCATAATGTCGTAATTAGATATTAGAATTTCCTTGAGGTTTACCATGACCTATGAAACTGGTGTGCTTATATATCGAGGTTAGTTGGTCTCTATTTGCATTGTTTCAATAGTAATTACGATAATATTGTTTATCTCCTAAAGTGCACTGCGTAGCAAAATAATCGGCTATTTCTTGTGTATATTCAAAAAGAAACTGAAAACTGTTCTGCCACCGGTTCCACTTAATGTTTAATCGTAAACATTTATGATACTTAATACAACTCTAATGAAATTAAGGTAATCGAAACACGTTTTAGAAGTGTCGAATATAATGAGAGATTTTTTTTTATTTTGATTCCTAACTTTTTCAGTACCTACTATAAAAGGATATGTTATCAATTGCGATCAACACGTGTATGATATATTGATAATTTCTTAATGTTGTAACTCTTTCGTAAATATGAATTGCTTGCTGCACTTCAGGCGGAATATGGGCTCCATTGATCCTGTACTGTGACTGTGGGATACATATTTTTTGCATTTACACCAGCCGTGAAACCTATTTTCGAATGCAAACAATTTTGTGTGCGTTCATAAATCCAATACCTTCAAACAAGCAATACTTACATTTACATACCCGTTAAAATTATATAAGCGCTTGTGGTAACGTTTCGACGGTGGGAAAATCACATACATGATTTTTTTATCTCGAAAAATTGCACAGTTCCCTGGAACAGTGTAAACCGATATCTTAGCATTACATAATATATTTTATAAAAATAAATAAAACCCGCTTTTGCCTAAGTTCTTTTTAAATGTTATATTTTCTTTTGTAATTAGGTGGACAATAAATAAATCGTATTGTATATGAACTCGACGTCAGCTCTTCCGAGCACATACTGAGGTGTCGGGTCACCGTGTCAATAGTGCTCGATGACAGCGAAGTCCACTGCTCGTAAACTACCCTTTACTGCTGTAAAGCTGCACGTCCATGGAGCGAAGATATTATATCGATAGTGAAATACAATCCTATTGACAAACAAAATGCCTTATCATCGATGAGAACTACGAACAAATAATAAACGGAAGTCACATGCCATTCAAAAATCCATCTCACGATTTCTCCAAGATCCTATCATTAGACACTAATAAAAAAAATCATGAACAAGAGTTAGTCTAAAAAACTATTATGGTCAACTCATAAGATAAAAATTGAGAAGTTTGGTTTCGATTAACGCCTTTAACTAATGTACCTACAATTTTATTACATTTTTGCAATGTACCCCTAAATTTCCTCAATTCTCCCAATTTATATTCCAGCACATTTTGTTCAATTAAACTCTTATTTACAGGACGCACTTCCACGATACCGCATTATCCTTCACATAAATAGCTATTCGTATCATAAATTATACCGAAAAATATTGAGTTCCATGGCTGTGTCATCTTCTCTTTGAAAAGGGAAGGTTCTTTTTTATCATGGGACATTCTTACACAAATCTACCTAATCCCACGGTAACCTCAATTGAGGTCTGTGTTGTGGGTACTAAGTGGCCATACATTATAATTATAGGAAGGTAAATTCAAAGTAAAAATAAAAAATATTGTAATTGGTTGTAGAAAACAACCATGACTAACGAACAAATGTAAATATTTTCATTACAGAAAAACAAAGATAGTCAAAATTATAACTATCATAATATATCATCATAAGTCATAACCAATGGACCTCACACCTAATTGCAATACTCGTAGTTGTAAACTACCTTACTTCCACTTTCTTGACAATTATATTTGTATCTCCTTTCTGCCTGATGGCAAAATTACGACGCCCTCGTAAACTCAAGTTGCCGGCCGTTTTATGTCGACTCGTGTTCGCCATTTGTATTTGTTTTACACTGATATTATACAGGGTGGTATCGGAGTCGTCGAGCTAGAGCAAGAGCAAACAGGGTAATGAGCGTCTTTCAATATCAAGACAACCACGAAATCGCGAATAAATCTCCTAATTGTGAGTGCGAGGTATAGTTTGCGAGATTTAACAATGCAATTTTGATAGTTCATCATCATATCAGCCGAAAGACGTCCACTGCTGAACATAGGCCTCCCCCAAAGATAGCCACAATGACTGGTCCTGCGCCACCGGCATCCAGCGGACTCCTGTGACCTTCACCAGGTCATCAGTCCACCTTGTGAGTGGCCTACCCACGCTGCGCCTTCCGGTGCGTGGCCGTCACTCGACATTAACTAATCCTTATTAATATGTATGTAAGACTCAATATTTTTCCGATAGACTTAACGTCATATAAAGCTCATTTTTAAACTGTCACATGTTCATTCTTAGAAATCGACAACTATAATTAATTCATAGTCGAGTATCAATTACCTTATAATTAGGCTGTTTTTTTCGTGATTTCTTGGTTGTCTCCATAGTGAAAGTTGCTCAGCATGACAAATCTCTAGTACCCTGTTCACTCCTGCTCTACGACCCAAATGTCACCCTGTAAAATGCAGTTCCCCGTAATTTGAACTTACCCTTCAGAAAGATCCAAAACCCCCTTCCGCATCTTTCAAGCGTTTCTTTATTTGCTATATTATATATTTCATGAAAAATTATTTTATTTATAAGTTACGAAGGAGCACTATGGGGTGCTCAACCTTTTTTGCTAAAGTTCACATTTAAAATACGGATGATTGTCGGCAGAAACGGTTCCCCGGATGCCAAAACAACGTCGGGGCCGCTGGAGGCTTGCCGTGTTGCGTGCGCGCCGCAACTTAGGTTGGTTACTTTTGTTAAACTTTAATAAAGATATATTATTTTATTTTATATTTTTTAACGCTAACAAACAAACATCTACAGTAGCCGTACATGATTTTGCAAGTATCCGTAACGTTAGGTTTTACTCGTTATCGCGCTCGCTCCAATTCTTCAGTGCGAGCACGATAGAATGCATCACGAATCAAATACTACCTAAAGTCTCCTTTACTTTCCAACTAATTGTACGGTCGGCTCTAATAATATGTATACGATTTTGATCCTTATGCCTTTAATATACGTTCCGAAATGTATAGGTACATATTATTAGACGTGACTGTACTTACGGCTACAGATGTGTCACAGTGCGTTTCTGATATTTGAAGGACTTACAAAATCTCTTAAATGTGATTGTTTAGGTTTGGTTAAAAACACAACTCAAAAAATATTTAATAAAACAATTTGAGTTGTTCCACAAAAAAAGACCTGAAACAAAAATTTCCTATTAATTATACCTTTCTTTATTTTAATGGATTGTCTTTTTTTAATGGATTATTTTTGTTCAGGGCCGTATACAAGCAGTTGGCAACCACTGGCCTAGGTAAGCAACAATTTTTATCGCTTTATATATTAAAAAAAGTCGGACCATGCTCAGTTACGTAGTTATTCAAAAACGGCTGGACTTATTATGTTTTAAATAGTTTTATTTTAAAGTATTCTATACCTAAGCTCAATATTCATTATTTTTTTAATCCGCTGACCAAATGTTATCGGAGATATGATCTTTTTAAATTCTGGAACGGTTATCCGAAAATGTTGACTTTAGAACAGATGGACTTGGACAGACCAACATGGCGAAACTACAAGGACTAGAAACTAGGTTCCTAGTTTCTAGTCCTTGTAAAAACCCTAAAAGTGCCAATAGTATAAAAAATATAAAACATAATTATGTTCATCATCATCATCATCAGTCTATATTAGTCCACTGCTGGACGTAGGCCTCTCCTATTAACTTTGCTTATAGACGCATTAGGAGGTAAATGCCCATAATCGCCACGCTGGGCAAGCGGATTGGCGATCGCAGTAATGTGTCCACTATGATGACGCTGCTGCCCATCATCAATCTTGTAGATTGGTCAGTACCACTTCATTCCCTTAGTCGACTCTTACGACACCCGCAGGTGGAGTTGGGGTGGTGACAAATGTATTCTTACTGCCGTCACCACACGGCAAATTATGTTAAACTAGTTTATTTGAAATAACTATTATTCCGTGTTTATTTCTTTTTGTAATCCCAGGCGCTATGGACGAGCAAGATACGAGACAAGCCCTCCTTTCCAGATTTTTGGCGGCGTTTTTCGAGAGGGTAAGTACTTCAATTACATAATAATAAAACTGTTATACTCTGAGAATATGTCTGAGGCCACGACCAATTGCTACAACTTTTGGAGAATTATCCTAAATTGTAAAGGTGTATTCAGACCAAACGAGCATTCGCCATTCTAACCCCCTACTCTACGAAATTCGATCGTTACATGAAACGTGGTTCGTTGACTTCGTAGAGTGGGGGATAGAATAGCGAATGCTCGTTTGGTCTCAATGCACATTAAAGAAACGGAACTATGATAATTATGTGAAATCTAGTAAATACTACACACTCTTTGTTACATAAGTTAGGATTAGGGTGAAGGCAAATATGCATATTAGAATGCGTACTTAGTACAGTCAAGTGCAAAAATAAGTATCGAAAGAATCCGTTCATAAATATGTTACGACGTTCTTATTACACAGAATTAGAGTGCACTGGGACATATTTTTGAACGTTTTTGTATACCCCTTATTTTGTCTTCGACTGTACGCATTTTTTATCTATTGAAAATGGCCTCTTAGCATGAGACCACGTCTAACTAACGCGCACGCATGCTTACGCGTTTCATTTCATATGAAACGGTCATTAAAACTAGTTTTAACCTGTTTTTGTTCATAAATGGAAATGTAGCAAAAACTGCGCTAATGTGAAGTCTTCTAGGCATAAACGCAATAACTGGTTTTGACACGTCAATCACTTTGTTACTTCATTTTGATCACACTTGCTGTCTAAGTGCGCCATTGCTTGCATGCGTAGCGGGAGTAATAGAGAAGTGAAATATGAGTAGGGAGTAATAGATATATTATGTCTTTACGTCATTTAATAATATTTTGTCTTAAAACTTTTTTTTGTCGGCAAGTGTGATGAAAAACATTGTATGCACCTAATGCACCACGGTCGGTAAGTAGAATACTAACTCGAGTCATTAAAAACCCTCCGCCTACGGCGCGGGCTTCTAACACTCTCGTTAGTAATTCCGTACTTATCTCCCTTGATGCACAATGTACATACTATTTCCCATCAATTCAGTTACAGGTTAATTGAAATTTCATAACTTAGTTATTGCGGTGAACACCCTAAAAATAAATGAGTTATACAGGGCGTCCCAAAGTTATGGGATATGAAGGGGAAGAACCTTAAATATCGTAGATGGTGTATTTTGCTGAAAGAAGACTTAATGTTATTTTTAAAATTTTGCAATAGTGCATTAAAAAAATTCAAAAATTACTTGCTTCACCCGGAAATCGAACCAACTACATTTTTTTCCAATTTTGAACCAAACTTGTTTGATTATTGTTTAAGTTTTAGATACTATGTTTGTTAAGAAAAATTGTTATTTTTTATCCATTCCTTCGAGTGATATCATAAAATGACGAAAAAAAAATTTTCGTATTAAAGTAGGTTCGAAAAAGCATTTTTTTGATTTTTTTTAATGCAGTATTATTTAATTTTCAAAATACAATAAAGTTTTCTTTCAGCAAAATATCCTATCTACGACATTTAATTTTAAGGTACCTACTTCCCCTTCATGTCCCATAACTTTGGGACGCCCTGTATAACCTGGGGCCTATTTCTCGTAACTATTAGTTTACAAGTATATTAGTTATTAGTTACTAGTGAAAATTTTACAAGTCCTAATATTTTCTGTTTCTCGAAAATAATTATTAGACTGGTAACTAATATTGGTAAACTAATAAAAAATATTAGTCCAGCTTGGCTGATTGGGGTATTACCCATGCCTTATTACATATTTAAAAAAAAACATTGGCGGTAAAAAGCAAATTGTTTGTTTTGTTAAAATAAAATATTTAAATTTATTAAGAATGGATATGAAGTTGATGATTTTGAGGAATATATTGGAAGCCAGAGATATTTTATATGGAAGCTTTTCGGACACATTAACATAAATAGATAAACGTAAAAATGGGAGGAATTAACAATTTTAATTACCTATTTCACATCCGAATCCGTCCACATTTTATAATTTTCTTTAGTTAACTGTGATAAGTAAGACGCTAATAGTTTGGACTAATATTTTTTACCAAGCTTCGGCGACTAATAGCTTTATGAGAATTATGAGTGTATTTTACAAGTGTACTTATTTTTCCTTGTATTCGAGAAAGTAAAACCAAATTAGGTCTAATAATATTAGCTAATATTTATTAGTTGATAACTAATAACTAATATTTTATTAGAGTGGCTTCGAGAAACGCAAATTTGAAAACTTGTAAAAAATATTTGTCCATGGACTAATATTACTAGTCTAATAAGGTACGAGAAATAGACCCCTGATCCACAAGTATTTCACTAAGTACCTAATACTATTATTCAATATACTCTATAGTACCTATCTATTGCATAAAATCTATCTTCGTATCTTAAATGAAAATCCGCTGAACTTGATATTACTTTTTTTAAATTAAAGCAGTATACTTATTTAAAATACCTTACAGATTCATTCAAGTTTGCGTAAAGACTATTGTATTTAGACTAAGAATTTATGAAGTCTGGTTTTTTGTTTCTAGAATTTTAAAAGTTTAATTCAGCTAAGCTAGAAGCAAGGCGGATAAAACGCAATTTCAAGTAATGTTTCAATTATGCTTGAAATGGAATAATAAAATACACCATCTTGTTCTATTTACAAAAAAAAACCTTATAGTTAGTCATAGTATAAATCTGTGCAAGACGTGAAGAACTTCATAACTCGAAATCAAATTTTTAATGAAAGGTAGAAAAACATTTAACTTAAGTTTGCCATAAATTAAATTCCTTCTCCTTTACCAAAATATCTCGAGTTATCAGGTTCTTCAAGCCATGCACCGAAATAATTTACATTGCTGTATTGTATACGACTTTAGACTCAGGCCATTTTCGAGGTGGTTAATTATTTTTCCTAACTAGTGCGGAAAAATAAACTGCGCAATCTTTCGCGTGCGTAAATTTCTCTTTTTAAGGCACTTGTTACGAAAAAAGTCGTTCGATATTCTTGTAAAAACTTATTGCACTTGTATCGAAATGTACTATTTTATCACACTTGCTGTCTAAGCACGCCATTGCTTGCGTGCGTAGCGGGAGTAATAGAAATGTCAGTACGTCATTTAATAATATTATGTCTTAAAACTTATTTTTTTGTCGGTAAGTGCGATGAAAATCATTGTATGCATCACGGTCGGTAAGCGGAATACTAACTCGAGTCATGAAAGCCTGTCAGGCTTTCAGTAATTCCGTACTTACCTCCCTTGATGCACAATGTACTATTATTTCCACGAAGGAATATCATACTGTGTATTCATGTGCAATAGCCTCGTTTCTACATTATGTCAAAATTTGCCAAATCAAATACGGGTCACTTTTGGACGGGATTACAGTCTGGCAAAAAAGAGTAGAAATTAAACAGTAGCAACATCATAGTGTCGTCCCTTTCAAATCAATATGCGTGAGAAAACGGGACGACACTACAATGTTGCCACTTTTTATTTTCTACTCTTTTTTGCCAGACTGTAGCTCAGGACTCAGGACCGGGACCAGTGGCGTACAAGAAGAGAGGCCCATGCTCAGCAGTGGGAGAATAACGGCTGAATATTTATGATGAGGCCGTGTGGTGACGGCAGCAAGAATACATTTGTCATCACCCCAACTCCTCCTGCGGGTGTCGTAAAAGTCGACTAAGGGATTGAAGTGTCACTGACCATTATTTTATAAATGATTGATGTTGGGCAGCAGCGTCATCATAGTGGACACGTTACTGCGATCGCCAATCCGCTTTGCCTGCGTGGCGATTCTGTCCATTTACCTCCTAATGCGTCTATACGTATAGTTAATAGGAGAGGCCTACGCCCAGCAGTGGACTATCATAGGCTGATGATGATGATGATTACCCAACTAGCAAAATTTCGTCATATAATCGTCGCGGAAACGTAACATATTCAGGCTTTTAGCTTATGAAATTGGTCATAAAAACGTAATAATTACGTTTATATAACGCGATTTGGGCCCATATTACTCAGCTTTTTAGCCATATAAAAGCCATTTAACTGAAACTGCCACCACTTATTAGTCATACAATAATCATCGCCGTGACCACTTTATAGCTAACTAGCTGTATAATAGCGACTTATATAGCTTTTATATGACTTTTAATCATAAAAGAGCCATATAACTGTTGAGTTAGTTATTTATTGATCATATAATTGCTACTTATATGCCAAATTTGTGGAATAAAAGTGTCCAGCGAAACTAAACAGAAGACGGATTGACAACTTGCTCGTGCATATAATTTTGTTAGTGCTAGCTGGTGTAAACAAAATTAAATCACTTAATGCCGTTGAGTATGTTTTGACAGAGCTATCTAAGTAATATATGACCATGTTATAATTGGCATTATAAATTCTACCTAATGGTGAAAATGTATTGCGAATACCACTTTACTGATAAAGTATACTATATTTAGTAGTAAATAATGAACGCGCCACTTTAATTATTAGTTATTACAATATAAATTAAATAAATATTTTTAATTATTACGAAGGAAACTACTATATGACATGTATACGATTAACATATCATATAACTGCTTCGTATTAGTTCTTATATAGCAAGTATAGTGGTTTAAGCGCCATGACACCTACAGGTAGATACGTTAATCATATAAAAGTAACAGCTGAAACCAAAAAGTTCTATAATAGCAATTATTTTTCCGTTTACTCGAGCATAGGTCATATAAGAAGTAATTATTCGACAAATAGTCAAGTAAGCGTCATGTAAAAGCAGGTTCCTCAGCATTAATCTTATATGACTCTTTAGTCATAAAAGATGTCGAGATGCTGAATAAAACACTTTTATAAAACAAGATATATAATTAGCTGTTATATGACTTCATTCACAATAGTCATATGATAGCAACTGCGTTACGTTTACTCGACTTTTTCTCACAAGTCATAAGTCAGCCATATAAGTTATTGCTACTCGGCAAAAAAGTCATATAAGCGTTTTATAAATGTTTCTTTTTCAGCAACTTCTTATATGACTCTTAAGTCATATAAGAAAGTCGTATAAACGTGTATATGACATCTTATACGACTATTATGCTATTGCTGTATAAGTTGGCTTTATACGACAGGTACTGTGTAATTTGCGTTTATATGACTTTTATACGACATATTGCTGTATAAGCTGGCTTTATACGATAGGTACTGTGTAATTCGCGTTTATATGACTTTTATACGACTTATTAGCTGAGTAAGCTCAATGTTATATGACTGTTTTGCTAGTTGGGTATGATGATGAAATAAGGTTCGATTTCACCAAATTCAGAGAATAACGCGTACTCTGAGATACAAGTGTCAAATTATTATGAAGCTTTGACATTACTCCTGAGAGTAAGCGTTATTTTTCGAATAAATGTTCGGCGAAATTGAGTCATATAGACATTTGTGTTTGACATAGAGTTAAAAAAAAATATTCAGGGTTATGTTATGTCAGTCTCTGTAGCCTAGTTGGCAGCGACCCTGTCAACGAAGCTGGAGGTCTGGTTTGAAACCCGGCGAGGGCATTATTTATATATTTTATTTATCACAAATATTTGTTCCTTGGTCATAGCTATCTGATCTGACCTATGTATTTAAGTATCTGTATGTATCTATATATATATCGGGGCTTGGTACCCACATCACAAGCCTTAATTGAGCTCACCGTGGGACTAGGTTGATTTGTGTAAGATATCCCTAGATATTAATTTATTTATTTATGCCCTTTGGGTAGGACACAGGAGGAGAATAAAATTTGAGCATTATATATGTCGCCAGGCTCTGGATGGTCTCAGCTGGGTGGCCAGCGAGCGAACTGTGCTGGAGAGATTGTTGGATGTGGAGTTGGTCGTTCGCGAAGCTGGTAACACCAGTTCTCTACTGTATGACCCTGACAATTCGCCTTCCTGCTATGCTCTTAGTTGGTAAGTAGAACCATTTTATGAGTTTTTAGGGTAGTAACAAATCTTGCCATGTCCGTCTTTCCTGTCTGTCCGACTCCGTCTGCCTGTCTGCCTGTCTGTACGCAGCATAGTTCCGTTGCCGTTAGCACAAAAAATTTAGCAATTTGGTACGTGTATACATTTTATTCACGCCGACAAAGTGGTATAACCTCCTGAGGCCTGGTGACCAAGGCTCGGAACCGGTTTAAAAAATACCGGTAAATAGCGGTTTATTTGGGTTTTACTCCGAGCTATAAGGAGAACGCGAACGTTTTAAGAACGTAACTATAAACCTCAATAAACCGGTTTAATCCACGATGGCTGGCGGGCGGCGCTAGATACCTACGCCGCGCCGCTGCGCCGCGTAAACGAAGACATGCAGAGACTTGTTTTCTTAGTAGAGAAAGCGCCCGGGCAAGCGTGCGGTCTATATTTGATCTGCGTGGTGAATTTTAATTGCGTTATTCCTTAATAACTAGTGTCCGACGGAAACATGTTTTTTTGCCGACACAGAGGCTCGGCCCTACCGCGAAAAACGAAATTCGTAGGATTTGTCTCACTCACTCTAATGACGCCTTCGTTTGAGTGACAGAAAAATAATAGGAATTTACGAATTTCGGTTTTCGCGGTAGTAGGCCATAAACCGAAACCGAAGGTTCGGATTTGATTATAGTTTCGGCCGAAACCGAACCTTTTATAAATGTAATTAAAAGGTCGAATAAAATGACATCAGATAGCTTTTATACATATATGAATAATTTTAGAATTACAATTAACGTGAGACTCAAACATATTAAAATATTATCGAACCGGGTTACGCACGTATTTAAGTCGATGATTGCTCGACATGTTTCGACCCATTAACAGGGTCCTCGTCCAGAGCACCCTCGGCCAAAGCCCGACGCGTACTGCGGGCCTGCGCCCTGCTAGAATGGGTACTGGCCGCGGGCAGTGGTGGTGGGGGCGATACAAGGAAAGATCTACCCTCAGTGTTACTTTTGTCATAAAGGGGGCTGCACACAACACTCACTATATCACTTGCTAATAAGGGGGCGCTACACTGTCCATTGACGTAATACCCAAAACCGTTTTCCAACCAGGTGGCACTGACCAACCACCACTACGATTAAAATTGGGATGGCGACATATTTCGATAGCTTCCCGTATTTTACGCGACACTATAAACTTTTCTCTCGCAAGTACGGTTACCTTATGGATTCGAATTCAACGCACTACATCAGATTCGATAGCGGTACGCATCGGGTTTTGGCCGAGTGTGCTCCGGATGAGAACCCTCTTAATGGGTCGAAACATGTCGAGCAATCATCGACTTAAATACATGAGTAACCCGGTTCGAAAATATTTTAACATATATGAATAATACAACATATCGCTGGTCCAATGTTATATGGCTCTACGTCTTGACTAACGTATGCGGAATAAAATCTTGACCAAGTTCCAGTCTGGCAAAAAAGAGTAGAAATTAAAATAGTGGCAACATCGTAGTGTCGTCCCTTTCAAATCAATATGCGTTTGAAAACGGGACGACACTAAAATGTTGCCACTATTTTAATTTCTACTCTTTTTTGCCAGACTGTATTATTCTCTTAAACATTCACGTCTCTTAAAAGCGATTTTAACAAGGATTCATGCAAGATAAAATCTCCTTGAATCCATAGTGTATAACTTCAGTTGTATGGTACTTTATCCTATATCGGTAGGAAAACTTTTTAAACAAACATCCTTTGCTCATTTATTACCTATATATGTATTTGATATCTATCCTAGTCCAAGTCCATTCGGATTGGTACTCTGACAAAAATATTTACTTATGCTAAAATGTTTAATTAAAGTTCCCTATAATTCATTCACTGTGATATCCACTACAACTGCAAAAGTAGTGTTTCTTACACTTTTTGACCAAATGACGATGTCACATTTTCATAATTGTTTATATTTATTTTCGGTGTTGATAGGCTTGCTTTTTGTTAAAGTTTCGTGATGCCATGCTTTAAGGATCTTTTTAACGATGATGTTGTTGTATTTGGAAGTGTTCGATTCTGTGATTCAGTGTAACGTTGTTTTTTATTCGAGCTCTCTCAGAAAAGTGGCACTAGCCAAAATGTTACATCACACTGGGGTCTCTAATATTGTTTATTGAAAAGAAAAAGAATTTCTGAATTATTGTCGATTTAGGCCATAATATCAAATGTGTCCTATGGAAAATACATGCAGTTTCGCGACATTGCTCGACTTGATTGGCCATAATTTCTAAAGAAAGATGCGACAACCCCCAAAACTTTCCAAATTAATTATCAAATGTATACGTATTAATTTAGGATTGAGATACAATTTCAATTTTTTTTTTTGTTTTTTTTACTAGTCTGAAATTTCATTCTGCATGCGGTATATCTTGTGGGAAATGTGCTTATTGTTGTCTACGCTGGATGCAGGTCCCATCTAAGCGGTACATGTGGAGGTCCGGGAGGCCTATGTTCAGCAGTGGACGTCTTATGGCTGAGATGATGATGTTGTCTATAGGCATAGGCACTTCTTTCAAAAAGATGAAACTAATAATTGTAGAACTTTTATCGAAAAAAATAATTTTATCAAAACAACAAATTAGAACAAAATTACGTTTTACGTCAATACTGAAAAAATGCTTTACTCGTATATTATTCATTCACCCATCATTTTATTATATCTCCCTATTACTGCAAATACCTGTTGTCGATCACCGCCAACAGAAGAGGGAAGACACCTTAAATATGCGACACGACGAATTAATTAAGACCATAATAGAAGGAAAAGTAGAGGGGAAGAGGAAAAGAGGAAGGCCGAGAAGTGCGTACATGGACCAAGCGAAAGAAAAAGTAGACGTCGTGTCGTATCAGGGTCTAAAAGAAAAGGCACTGGAAAGGACCATATGGAAATTGCTTCACAGACAAGAGTCCTGCCCCTTAAGTTTATGATGACAAATACCAGCTATGTGCTGTGCTCGTATTAAGTTATTCCATAATAAATGTTATTATTATGAGAATAAAATTGAATCTGCCAAAGCCTAATTTGTACACATAGCTGGTAGCTATATCATAGATACCAAGGATTATTACTATTCATTAAAAACTTGAAATATACACGTAACTAAGACAAATTCTAAAGTCGTTTAATGAAATAAATAAACTTCCGCAGTTTCAACCTCAATATACCTAAATAAAAGAACCAATATATCTGATTATTTTTTAATTGTAAAAATACGCGTTAAGAATTATACTATTACGGACGGACCCGACGTAAGCCGAACGCGACCCAAAAGTACGATGTTTATAGTTTCGGTTCTGCCGAAAGGTTCGGCAGTTTTTGTGCCGAAACCGAACCTACAGCCGAAACACGATTTTTGATCCTAAACCGGCCGAAACCGAAACTTCTTCTTCAGTAAAAAAATGGTTGACTATGTACGTCTGTAACAAGTATAATTATATGCATTGAACTAAAAGTGGCAGGTACTTATTTAATTAATCCACAATTTAAATAATTATTTTTTTGTTACAAATATTAGGCTAACTAGATAGTTGATAAACTACAATTGATAAATACAACAACTTAATTTGATTAAAAACATAAAAGGGCGATTATAATTTACTTTATATTGATGTATTAATATAAAGTATATAACTTCACATACAATCACTTTTTTATGTATTTAATTGCTACAAAATACTTAAACGTAAGTAGATACTTAATAAGTTACCCATTATACTCGTATATTTTTTAACAATCCAATTTATTGTTGCACTGAACCGAATTAAACCAGGTACACGTCCTTCCCGCAGTAGATGTTTCGATACAAATCCAGAAACAAATGAATCAGCGTTTGTTTGTCCTTGAATAAACCGGTTTATAAAGTTCAGAACAGGTTAATCGAACAAGAACATTATTTAATGTTCCCCTGAAAACCGGTTTATGAAAACCGGTTTGGCGAACGAAACCGAAACGAAAAGGTTTTTCGCCAAGTACATGATAACGGTTTGAAAATTTAACCGGTATCCGAGCCTTGCTGGTGACGTCACTTACTTCAACCTAATTTTAACTTTGACACTATATCTGTAAAGTCAAAATGTTATGTAATATATATGTATATGACATAGGGCCTCACGAGGATAATAATATAGACGATTTTTTTACATGTACCAGGTACCTCCCCTAGGCTTCGTGGGGATGATTTTTTAATTTTCTGTAATTGTGGAATCGTAGAATAGGTCGTTTAAAAAGAAAAAGGAACTATATATAACTATATAGGAAGGAGGAATAATATTAGCATCTAAGTTTTGATCCGTGGGTCAATAAATATAAAAAAAATAACATGAATAGGTGCTGTGGTTATAGAATTCTTTAAAATAAAATAATTTTGAACATTATCGGTCTAGTCATGTTTGCATACCTATAGTGCCCTACACTGAGCATGACCTGACATGATCTTGGCCGGTTTTTTTATCGTATCCATATCCATAGATTTACTTTCGTATATTATGTCGAGCAACTACGGAACCCTTAACACAAAATCAAGGTTAGGTATACCATAATTTCACAGTAACCTCTAGGCGATTTCAATATATCGGCAAGGTCAATTTCAGGCCATTGCAGGTTTTATAAAGGTCTCAACGAGCCCCGGGGCGGTAATGGCCGCTTTCCCTGACCTGAGTGCTTAGCCAAGTTGCCAATCGCTAGCGCTTAATCGTAAACGAAAGGCAGCTAGCTGTCTTTGTCGCACTAATATGCAAGAGTGATAGAGAAGGAAAACTACGATACGCTACCAAGCGCAAGCGATTGGCAACTTGGCTAAGCATCCTGGACACACAATGGTTTTTAATCCGTGTAAAATAAATCTTGCTCGTTAATGGATGACTTATTACTTATTTACAAGGTGGTACAGAATAGTGCTTTCGCAAGTACTGAGTAAATCTCATATCTCTATCAGTTCCATGCAAGGTGAAACATGAACCGTGAATAGAAATACGTTTTTATAACTCTATTAACAACTAACAATAGAAATAGAATATAAATATTATCTCATAAGTTACTTAAAAATATACATGATGTTAAATGTAACAAATTACTTTCATTCATTTTTGTCAGCCTCCGTAGCCTAGTTGGTAGTGACCCTGCCTACGAAGCTGGAGGTTCCGGGTTCGAATCCCGGCGAGGGCATTATTTGTGTATTTATTCATCACAAATATTTGTTCCTTGGGCATGGCTGTCTATGTATTTAAGTATCTATATGTATATACCTATTATATATATCGTGGCCTGGTACCCACATCACAAGCCTTAATTGAGCTTACCGTAGGACTAGGTCGATTTGTGTAAAGATGTCCTATAATAATATTAATTTTTGTACGGCATTACAAAATTTACGTTATGATTATGAATGACTTCCATTTGAGGAGGTAATTTAAATTATTGAGTGTTAATAATCCGGTTTTGATACCCTAAAACTACGTTAGCAATGAAAATAAACCCCAAAACATCGAAAAAATAAATAAAACACATGTTCATTTTTAAGTAATTTGTGAGGCATTCAATCGTTAGTTGTTTATTAAGTTTGAAAAACGTATTTCTGTTCACAACTTATGTTTAATTCTGTATACTGCTACACCATACAGAATAAAGTACATACCTATATGTACCTATCTACGCTTATGTTCCAATGCTCGACCAAGGCAGGTTGTGACCGATGGAGTTACATATGTTGGAGTCGTATTTATTTGTTGTTGTTTGTTTACAATATGATTTAGTGTACTTGTTTATATATTATTGTTATGCGTTGTGTTGTATGTTACCTATGTCATGTTACCCGTCGTGAATCTTTCACTTAATGGTCTCATCGGATGATCAGCGCTGGCTCACGCCAGCAACATGCTGAGATGAGACCACCTTTTCTTTTTCTTCACTACAACAAGTTTTTTACAAGTTTTTTTATACTGTCATATCTACTTTGTCCTTTTAATGTATGTAATGTGTGTCACGAATAAATAATTTTCTATTTTTATTTCTACTTTATTCTGAATAATCAGGCCAATAAGTTGGTATTGTTAGAACAGAAAAACTTATTGTAATACTTACTTATTGGGTCACCAGGTGGGGTGAAGAATGGACACTCGCAACTCTTGACGCAATGCTGTTCGGGTGCGTCCTGCTTGCCACTAGGGACTGGTTGTTGGCAGCTTTGATAACCCTCGCTGTGTGGCAGGTACGCCAGAGCCTTTTTCAAAAAGAGTGTAGCCACATTTAGATGACGTCTTTGATATTAATATATATATATTTTAATCTAAGATTCGATGTTCTGAAATGTTTGCTTGAAATTTTTCCTTATTTTACGAAAAACAAAAAAGAAAAATTTCATGTAAACTTCCTGGGACTTATTAGGAAATATGGGGGAAAGGTTCTCCTCTACACAATGTACTTTACCAGCCTTTGAATTTTTATCAATATTAAGGACGTGATCCAAAACTCTATTTTTTTTAAATTGTCTTCTATCGTTATATCAAAATCGGAGGGTTATAATGTTTATTTGTGGAGGCTTTATTTTTTTAATGACGTATGACTTGTTTAGTAATTTGCAGAATACTGAATTCCGTTGACAATTTTTGTTTAATTTTACTGGACTAAGGTGAAATAAATGGGTTGGAAACCAATAATATTTTAATTAGCTTACTAATATAAAATATGTTGTGATAACTTAGTGGCTTAGTGTAATATTTTTGCACTTTAAAATCGCTAAATTTCATTTACAATGTTTCGCAGATAGCGAAGCATCTTCGGACGTGGTTCGGTGATAGGAATCTTAAACAGCAGATTGGGATCGAAATTGTACTCTAAGAAAACATTCACAGTACATTCATGTCCGGTCCAAGAAACTTCATTTAACGGTGAGTGGACTTTAAAATGATTATCGTATTTTCTACTGTTCTGTTCAATTGCATTCAAATAATCACATCAATCGACGAATTGACATCGAGCGACGAAAATTACAAAGGAAATATAAAAAATTCTACACGAAAATATATTCAAGTTACTACTAGATATGATAGAGAATTGTTCCTTTTTACTACGTATCCAACACCAAAGAGTACACGAGTTAAAAATATAGAACGGCAAAGAATCCAACATCCAGCCGAAGGTGTATTCTTTAATTTCACCCTAGATCTCTATGACACAATATTAAATGGACTCCCATCTCAGAAAGTAGTCAAAGTATTCAATATTATAGGAAAGAATTTACGGGGAGCAATAAGTCGCCGACGCTCATGTGAATCATTTCTAACATACTTTGTTAAACGTTTGTCAAGGAAGTCAAAAATTTATGCTCGGCGCGGCGAGGCAAAAATAAAACAGAAAATTGCTGGCCTTAAGAATGATACTCTTGAAGTAAAACCAAGGAGGACGGATTTCTTTCGAGCAATGAACTCATTGTTTACCTGGAGATACGAAGTTAAACTTAGCGGTTATATTTTCTACCTTCGTGAGTATGGGGGTGGCTTCGAAAAAAAGCGACTAATAAAACAACAGACGAAATTGCTGTTCAGAAATGTGATATTTTACTTACTGAATAAGCAGGAAGACAGTATTCGCGATGATGTATTAATGAAACTGATGTTAGCTTACGAGGAGTACTATAGGCCATAGAATGAATTATTGATCTAATATAAGGGTCATATTTTTCAAAGTTTTCCCTCTATTTTTATTTTAGATTTGGATGTCCACTCAGAATCGCGAGCTCTTTTGAATGATTTTGAAAAAATGTTGTCTCAAGGTTTTTTCCCATTCCGGTACCATTTTTTCATTTGTTTTGTATGGCGATAACGGAATGGTAGTTTCGAAAAAATTATAGGACAAATTTTTTCTCCCATTAATAGGATCGAAAGAACTCACTATTCTGAGTAGAAATTATATAAAAAATCCTATGTTCCAAAAAAATGTGGGGGTGTGGGTGGCCCCATCCACCCACACTTAGAAAAAAATGGTCCATTATATATTATTTATGTAAATGATATAGTTGTAAATGTTATTCAATTACTACTACTAAGGGGTTAAAAATAATATTTGGTTACTGATCATAGTCATAGTCGTGTTTAAGGCCGAGCCCCAGATGCGTATACAGTGCAGAACGTGTACGTGCGCGACGCGTGTGTATGTGTGGTGTGCACATTGTATCGTACGAAATGTCATAGTAGATTACACATCGCACCGCTTGCAAGTCATACGCCACAACGCACACGTCTCGCACAATATTTTAAATTATAGCTTTGTTTATTGATAATTTATTTCTTTGGCTCCTCGGTATATATTTGTATAGGAGATATTCACTATCTAAAAGTATACATGAAATAAAAAATAAAACAAAATCTCTGTTTTCAACCAGTCTTTCGTACTTTGTATGGATTAAAGTTGAGATAAAATGTTAATAAAGAAGTGCAACACAAGTAAATACAGTGTATTTTATTCATTCGTTTCTTGATCTATCTAAGCAGATAATTAAAAAAAATAGTCTGGCCAACACAGATGTCATATCGGTGCATGGCGTGAAGAACTTGATAAATCGAGATATTTTGGTAAACAAAAATAAATTTAATTTATGAAAGATAGAAGTTCAAATTCCTTCTACTTTTCATCTCGAGTTATCAAGTTCTTCACGCCATGCACCGATATATACCATAGATCAAGCAAACGTATCTACTTAGCGTGTCAAATGAAATCCACTGAGTTGTCCGTCTTTAATCGCTGCTTGCAGCTTTATGGCGTCAAATTATGTAAGTCGAAATGAACAAAAACATTAATAATGCCTCCTTAAGTAATGTTAATTGCAACAACACCAAAAAATATGAATACTCAAGGGCCTGAGACATATTTAAAATCATAAGGCAAGTAACAACTTCAGTACAAAATCTGACAAGCTCGGCCGCCATACAAATGAATGAACTTGTTTCTTCTATCCAAATCTAATTGTGTGCTGGCAAACCAGTTTGTCATTTATGATAGATGAATCCAGAAAGAGTATATAAATTCCTCTTTTTGGGGTGGCAATATATAAATAATCATAACTAGCTTTTACTTATGCTAATAAGTAAAAGCTAGTTATGATTATTTCTGATGCACAAAACAGATAAATCTTGGCTAAATTATCAGAGTGAGTGAAGCGAGCCCTACACTATCCAACAACCTGAGCACTTTTGTGGTAAACTTTACAGAAGAACTATCACGGCTATAAATTTGTTCTTTAACATAGTAATTTCAATTAATATTTAACGTTTATTTTGTCAAATTGTTGACCTACTAATGTCATCTGTTAGAAAAATAAACAATTATCATCATAAGAATTATTGTTATTAACGCCACCTGTTATAAATACAAAGAAATTACAGTTTTTATGCTCATTTTATGTTATAAAGACGTTTCGTTGTTTTATGGAACAGCTGCAATTATTTTTGGAAGTCAGCGAACAAACTTTTTAGAGTCGCCATTAGATATATGTTATATATGTATTTAAAACATCTGAAGATACATTCTAACGCCATGATAATACTACTCTGCTCAGATATTTGTGACCGCGGATTACAAACTGTACAAATAACATACTAGAAATTCCGTTCTCTGCTCATTACATACCTAATGATAATAAATGATATTTTTTGAGAAGTAAATCAATTTAGGTAGGTATGTGTATGTTTATCGTTGTTACAACGAGAAATACGGTATGGAATTTTACAATACGAGTTCCGATCGTTATTGACCGATAATTTTAATATGGCCGCAAAATGTTATAAAAATATCACATAATGTCGATGCCATATTGGCTTACTCCGAGCTCCGTCAACATCATGTTCAGTTTTAATTTCATATTTTTATCTGTAATAAAAACATTACATTGTCAAAGCCATGAAATTGGTTTCAAATTTAAATAACTTGAAACAGCGACAATGCGGATAGTAGTGTGCGTTATATTTACTGTACACTCTAGTTTTCTCATTAATAAAATACTAAGTATGAATCCTAAAGATAATAATGCAACGATTGACGATGTAAAACCAGAAGCACGACGAGAAAATATACTCACGAATCTGGGAAATAAGGATATGAGATCTGAAATAGCACTAAGAGCAAGCGGCATGTTCGATACCTTCCTGTCGAATTATTTATTCACGCTGATAAACTTTCGGGATCCAGAAATAAGTGACGAAGACCATAAAAGAAGAAAAAATTATTTAAGAATGTTATACCACTGCATCATAAAGCTGAAATACCCGGAAGCAAGGAGACTTGCCTATAAAGTTAATTATCTGTCATTTAAAGAAGAAGACGTAATAAAAAGCAAACTGGAACAATACAAAACGGAATTAGAGTATGAGCTGCCTCATCGAATTAAATTTCTGAACGCCATGAACGCGATTTTTCCACAAACAGATAGTATAAACTTCCTTGATTACATAGAAGACTTAACAAATTATGGAACACTGCGTAAAATTTTGATTACAGAAGAGACAGAAGAATTATTGAAATTGATAGACCTAAGAATTAACAAGTTAAGTAACCGCGATTTAAAATCTCTCAAGACGCTGATGAAAAAAGCTGTTAAAGAGTATAATGCGCGAGGAGAAAGCTCAGATTATTCAATGGAATCTTCAATCGGCTCAACTGAAGAGGACAAATCATGTGACTCGGAGGAGTCGGAAGATTGTTCAGCAGGAAAATCCGAAAGATCCAATGAACGAAGAATTAAAGATTTAAGTACTTCTGACTACAGCTTTGAAAAATGGGCCAAAAAAGGACACCAACATTTTTGAACTGAGTCTGATGCCTAAAATAATAGTACCTATAAATATCTTGAATAATTACATTCAAACCGTGAAATGAATTGCACTTTGTAATGTTTGTAAAATACGACATAAATAAAACATGCTATCGCTGACTACACGTATTTGTATTACATTATTTTATTTAAATTTTATTCAAACACATTCACACAATTATGACAAATATGCCGAAGAAAGGATGGATTACAAAATATCGAAAACTGAAAAGATATTTAGCACTTTTCTGAGTCAGTTGTTAGATACGTTGAAAGAGTTTCCAATCAATGACGGAAAATTTAAGCTGTCGAAGTATATTCTTATGTTATCCAAAGGTGCAAGTCAGTTGAAGCATAGAATTACCAAAAAACTATCCAAGAAACTTAGACGATTGTCGAAAATGCGTGAGTTCGATATTAAAGATATTATTAAGGAATATAAAGAAGACTTAGATGATGAATTGCCACTGCGTACGAAGTTCCTTAGAGCTATGGATAAGATCTTTACATCAGAACATAAAATCTTTTTCGATAATTATATTAATAAGTTAAGCACGTACGGAAATCAAGACAATGTGTTTATCGCAGAGGATACTAAAAAGCTTTTGAATGACTTCATACTAAATGTGATACTTCAAATGCGATCCCGAGACCGTCGAAAATTGGAAAAGAAAATCAAAAAGGCTATTAAGGAGTATACAAATTGGGAAGGACCCTCAGTCGTTTTGTTTAAAAAATATAGGCATCCAATCATTGAAATTGGATCCAATATAACCCAACTCAATCAAACAACGATGCGTATTTGAAGATACTACGCAACGCTCGACAAGGAAACCCTAAAAATGGATAATATTTTATATGATACTTGTTTAAAATTACACGGGACAGTAACCGCCTAATATGGGGGTCAGCATTAATGTAAAGTTTGTTTAACATTTTCAGAAATAAAATATTTGTATTTGTAAAATAAAAAGTAGATACGTCGCGTCGTTTTTATACTTATTATACTGTAATGCTATATTACTCCATTAACTTAAAAATTAATACTTCTAATTTGCAAATATAATCCTCAAATCACTTTGCTAGTAAGTAGTAATTTCCCAATTACTAGGTTTAAACGTAAAATGCAACACAATTATCATTAGGTAAATGGTAGCAATATAACCATCATTATTATATTTTGGAAGCAATCATACTCGCAATACAAGATTACAAGAGCAAGACCTTCGTCTTCAAACACTGCCTGTTAAAATAACACGAGTTTATTTTTTATTATGCTGCGCTAGTTGAGCCAGTGTACACAGTTTGCATAGAAAAATTATAAAAAACTTCACAGAGCTTAAAAACAAAATTAATAAAAATTATCAAAATAAAACTAAATTCTGGTCAACCAGCCTGTCAGTAGAACAAGGCGGAAAATTAAAAAAAAATAGGCGCGATGAGTTGGCTAATAACTGAAAGTTTTGAATATGCCTCGTTTTTTCTGCTGTTGTCAGAAAAAAAGGTTATACTCTGGTTGACTAGCTTGTGAGATGAATACTTGATTTGGAGCCCTTTACTAGCCCTATATCCTTAATTTGAGCTTTAAAATAATATCTAACCGTTACCGCATGCTGCTCTAATTAACTGCAGTCATAAAACTTTATACTTGCTGTAACAATAATAAAACTTTTGGTCTACCATTTTCCGATGTCACTCTCTGTGTTTTCAATATATTTTTTATTTTTTTTTATAATAGTACAACACCACTTGATCTTAAGTGAAAATTCTAGCCCAAATCGCAGCGGCAACAAACAGGAGACCAGCAGTAACCTATCGGTTGCCACCGCCTTGCTGGCCCACAACATTCTTCTTCACGCTTCGTTTAAAGTATGAGGAAACACATGCGCCGGTAAAGAATTTCACTTTAAATAGTCCGGCATATGAATGAATTGCCGAATTTCTTGGTACGTGTCGGAATATTTTCCACGGTGAAGGAGTGGTACCGCCAGAGTTGGGCATTATCTAGATATTATTTTAAATAAAATCATCTCAAATAAATGTATTTGAAGATAATTCAATTGCAAATATTTTAGTTGTCAACTCTTTTATTTAGATAAATTATCTAGATGAAGATAACGGCCCTCGTTTGTTCTTGAAGTAAGCTCAGATAAAACGTCAGGTCAAACCATCACTATGACATTGCTCATTAAAGTAAACTTAAGTGAAGATAATTCATCTTTTATTTCAAACGTCAAATAAATTATTTAGATAAACGTTGATTCATCTACATAAATTCAAAATAACAAATGAAAGATTATTTAGTTATTTAAATGAAAGATGATTTAGTCATCGATCCGGTTATTTGTAAAAAAATAATTTTTGCCCAACTCTGGGTACCGCAAACTGGCACGTGTGGCTTTACAACGGAAAGAGGAGGGCGGGATCAGGGAAAATAACTCTTCAGAACACTCACCATGGTACAGGTGATAGAAAACGCTCAGACAATCAATGTCCCTACGTAGTTGAAGGGGTTCAAGGTGCCTGGTAACCTTCGAGTCGCCTATAATGCGAACTGCCCGCCACTGCATCCTATCGAGATAATTGAGAAGATATTGGCCCAAAAATGCGAGCAGTACACCACACAAGACCGAACTCGTGTCTTATAAAGAAGACAAATCTGGTCGGGTGCAAAGTTCAGGATACCCAGCTGTTTCGATGGTAATTAATGACTCGATGTATTTATTTTGATTGAGATTGCACCGAATATCCATGCCATATGCATATTCAGGCTATCTAACAAACAGGAGTGTTCTGAAGAATCTAAACTGGAAGGAAGGAAGACGTTTTAGTGGAGAAAGCGCTCACTTGTGTTTTCTTGCGTGGAACTCGACCAGGTTATTTTCAAATAAACCTCTTTGCATATAAGATCCAGAACCCGATCGAGCTCAACGACAAGGTCCTAGATACCTACCTACACTTTACCACTAGACCACCAAGGTTCACCGACCTGTAGGCGTCTGATATATAAAATAATAACAACTCAAATATAGAGCTCCTGTAATCCGCCTGTAACCAGTATCGCATCAATGCCGTGTTTGATGACATGATACACTATCAAATGTAGAATTTCAAACCCTAATCTTTTTTATATTTTTTTTACTATAATGAACTAGACATGCCAAACTGAAAAGTGACTATCCATTTTTACAGTTCAACGTAGAAAATTTATGTTGGCTTATTTTTAAAACGTCCCTCGTTGAAATTGTTTATGTCCTAAGCTTGTGCCTAGTTTTCAAGCCGTGAAATGGATCTCTAATCATGACTCTGTATTCTTGATAATTTTTGTCATGAGTTAAGCACGCGTATTCGCTGTTGTCTAATAAATGAAATTGTGCGCCCGTTGTTTGCACCAATATACCACGAACGGGATCTTGAGGAAATATATAATGCAGGCGCTTACTTGTACGACCACGGTAAACTCATTGTAGCGATAACGTTTTTAATTTCCATAAACAATAAAGTAACTATGCAGTGCCTGACTATACACGTTTGGCTTACGATATTTTATTTGAAAACATACGTTAATTTAACACCTGCTTCAAATTTAGAAGAAGGTTCTATTGATAAAATCTCTGACTTTTCGTCATTTAGAACTACTACGGGAATATTTGGAACCTTTTTACGATACCTATTCGATGCCTTAATAGACTTTCCTACCAATGAAGAAAAGAAACTAGCCAATTATACTAGAACGTTGTCTAAAAGTTTAAAAGAAATGGGATATAAACATACAGAAAAATTAGCAAGAGTGCTTAAAAAAATTTCAAAATTTGAAGAAGATGATATTAAACATGAACTCAAACAATATAAAGAAGACTTGCATGACAAACTGCCTTATCGTGTCAAATTTATACAAGCTATGGATTCGCTTTTTGACGCTAAATCGAGTTTACTCCTATATGATTACACCACAGAGTTAAAAGAGTACGGCAAAACGAATAAGTCTTCAATCGTTGACGAAACAACGATGCTGTTAAACAATGTCATACTCAAAAGGATACTTATGTTGAGCCATAGTGAGCGGGACTATTTAAAAAAGAGAATGATACAAGCTGTAAAGGAATACACAGGTGGCTCTGTCTCGTCATCTTTGTCAAGTGATTCGAGTCGATCAAGGTCTGATGATACTGATTCATCCGATCACAGGTCACATAAGCTTAAAAGGGAAAAACACAAAGAAGACCACCCAGTAATCATAGTATAGACAATTTATTCAATTGACAATAATACAGCGTGGGTATTTGATACGGGCGAATAATTAATCCAGCTATAATATCTGATCCTACGAGTCGTATAAGATAACCATTTCGTTAAATTTTGTTTTTGATTAGGTGTAATGATTTTTCTAAAGTGCAACCCAGCAGCAATGTATGCCGGCCAACTGACATGAGACTCGTATGACGTTTAGATACTTATGTCTACTTTAAGTAATGTGGCTACCAGTGGATGCAATACATTGCGGGCTCAATTATTTTGTATGAAAAAAAAAAAACCTAAATTTCTAAAATAAATTTATGTAAATAGGTTCCCTAGGTCCGATAGTAATCGCCACTAAAATATTCGCCCGTATCAAATACACACGCTGTATAATACTTATTGTAAATAGTTGAACCGTGATTTGATAAGAAAATGTCACAGTACAAATACGAGTACCTTGTATGATCATTAAATCAAACCCAGAAAGTTACAGAACCTCTTTATTCAGAGTGTAAAATATAAACAGTGTTCAAATGTAATAAATAAGATGGATAACGTGATCGGTACATAATAAAAATTTCAAATGAGAATTGAGTAGTAGAAAAATAAAAAAGCTGAGTACAATTCTTATATTAAGTAGATACATTACTTAGATACATTTTAACCATATTTATTCTTGACTTTTTATTTTATCAGGTTTAAGTCTTTCCCAATAAAAGTTTTGTTACAGAGCCATTGAAACAACTGTTTTTTTTATAGTTTAGTGTTTAACGATCGTAGTTCAGCTGGTATCTTATGATATATATTTATAGACATCGTTAAACAGCTTTTCCTATTCTTAATATAAAAAGGTTGAAATTCCCGCTTTATTATGTTTTATTAATTTATCCTTCTTTTTTATGTGTGGAATAAATAAATAAATAATAAGTTCGAACATCAGTATTTTAGTTTTTTTGTTCCAAAGGGGTAGTAAAAAAAATGCTAGTATTTTGTAATTTGGACTACTATTACGTATGTTGATTTAATGTACTGGTGAAAAAGTAACCCTGTATACATAAAATACATTTTATGTAACGTAAAAAATCACAAAAGCGTAGTTTTTATACTTTTTACAGAACAACAATTAACGTACGTATAAGTAATTTATTATATATTTATTTGGCGTTGGCACATGGGGTAGTAGACCTAGTCGCTAGCATTTTACCTCAAAATGGCGACAGGGAAAGCATACCGTATGTAGCCGACGCCCTGGAGGCATGGTCGGCTCTCCACCCGGACACGCGCCCGGAAAACCCCTGCATACAGCGCGCCTGGGATGACATGGGCTGTAAAGCCACCCTTGATCATCTGATCGACGGGGCAGAGGGAACAGACCGTGCTAGGCTCCTGGCGGTATCGCGCCCCGAGGCTGGGGCATGGTTACACGCACTATCGTCACCCCAACTGGGCACTTTACTCGACGGTGACTCATTGCGCGTGTCCGTCGCTCTTCGCCTGGGCTGCGATGTATGTGAACCACATGTATGCATCTGCGGTTCCATGGTAGGAGCTGACGGTCACCACGCACTGATTTGCCGGCGATGTACTGGGCGGCACCCGCGTCACCATGCCCTAAATGATAACATCCAGAGGGCCCTCAGATCAGCTGGTGTTCCTTCTGCGCTTGAGCCGCCAGGTCTCAGCCGCACTGACGGGAAACGCCCCGATGCCCTGACTTTGGTGCCATGGGAGAGAGGACGGTGCCTGGTTTGGGATGCGACATGTGTGAGCACCTTCGCCGCTTCCCACATTAGTCGCACCACACGTGCTGCTGGAGCGGCAGCCGAGTGGCAGGCGAACTTAAAGCGGCAGAAATATAGTCTCCTAGGACCGAGCTATATTTTCGTTCCCGTCGCGGTGGAGACAGCGGGCTGCTGGGGAGCTGACGCGAAAAAACTTATACGGGACATCGGACGTCGTCTCCGACAAAAAGGAGAGCATCCTCGCTCAGAGTCGTTCCTGGTGCAACGGCTGTCCATGGTTATTCAACGCGGAAACGCTGCGAGTGTTATGGGCACTTTTGCACCCGGAACGACGATGGGCGGCTTATTTTCCTAATTATAATATGTTATTTTTAGTCTTTTTGTTTTTAAGTTAGTTTTAATTTTAATTGTTTGTAGAAACTTTAATACTTGTTTTATCTAGAATAGTTTTATTTATTATTTATCTAAAACAAAACAAATATAAGTTAAGCAATATTTTTTTTAACAAAACATTTATTTATATATTATTATTATTTATTATATTTCATAAAATATAAGTTCTCATGTACGTACCTACCTACCTACCTACTACCTAGTCATCAGTTGCGTGCGTGAGAAGTGAAAATTTTCCATTATAAAAATATTAGCAGTCACGATCCTAGGCTGTTAGAAAATGCTAATCTCTAGCAGACGCCTTACGTGTATCTGGTGTTTTATATGAGAAATAAGAGCATGTAATCCTTGTATTACAGTTCTACTTTATGTATTACTTGCCGTTACTTATTCCATTTCCATCATATTCGAAATTGGCTGTCTACTGTACGACAAATTATTATTGTACGCTAGGGTACTCGCATTTCGTGACTTATACAAAATGAACACACATAATAGGATAAGTATGCACAAGACCGCGCCAAGGCAACTGGCTATGAAATATAATGGATATTTGAGATCTACTGAACTTTTTATCGCTGCTGACTGAATCTTAGATTCATCTTCTGGGTACTTCATCTCTTTTTTGTGTTGTGTTATATCTATGACATCAGTATTTAGACGTGAATCTTTATCTTGAGGAACATTATCAACCAAAACGCTATTATGAACTTTTAGATATTCTTGTATGTTCTCTAAAACTCGGTATATATTCCGAGCGTCCTGGTGACTGCTGTTCATTAATTTCTCGAGAAAATTATTAGTTTCATTTTCAGTTCTATTCAAAACATCTATCATCTTTTCAACAGAATGTGATTCACTGTGATTTAGAAGTTTTTCTACTGTGGCTTGAAAGTCACTTAGGAAACCCGCTGATGTTGCTGTTGCTGCCGTTTTGTTGCCATGGGTTTTATTGTTATCGTTAGCTTTAGTCGCGCTTGTACAAGTTATGCCGTTAACATTTTCTGCATCAAATATTCCAACCTTTGCTTTGACGGCAAATGTATGAGGAATCGTTTTCAATTTGGTCAAGCTATCGCATGGTATATGGTTACCTCCTAAGTATATTTCTCTTATAATATATTTAGAAAACTCAACAAAATCTAAATAGTCTATTAGATTATTTTCAAGAAATAATACTTCTAAGCGAGGAGTATTGTGAAATAAGCTCGCACTAAAACTATGTAATGTGTTACCTGATAGGTCAAGAGTATTTAAATTGATCAACCCGTCGAAAACGCCGAACATTAAGGAGGACAGTAAATTTTTACTCAAGTCTAAAACGCTAAGGTCTTCATTGTCGCTGAAAGACCCTGGCTGAATACTCGATATTTTATTATTACTGAGATCGACCCACGATAGTTGCCGCAATTTATGAAATGACGAATTATTAATTAACATAATTTTATTTGCAGATAGTTTCAATCTTTCAAGTGTAATTATTGGGTGCAGTAGTACAGTATTAAGTTCAATAATATTACAAAAAGACAAATCAAGACCTGCTATAGGAGTGTTTACTATATCACCTAAATTAAAATTAGACGTCACATTATTGAGTAATATCACAGATAATGATTGCATTTCTGAAAATACCGATGAATTAAACATAATGTCACTATTAGCAGATATGTCTATCTTTAACAGGTTTTGCAAATTTCTGAAAGCTTTATCTTCAATTTTGATTAAATTATTACCTTTTAGAACCAGCAAGCGTAAATAAGACAAACCCAGAAAAGTTTTATCAGTAATGCGCTCAATTTTATTGTGCTGTAAATATATTTCTTCCACGTGTTTTATGTTTGTATTATTCAAAGAGAAACTGTCTATTTGGTTGTAAGAGAGATCTAGAATTTGTATTGATCCAGTCGCATTAAATGCATTTATTTTTAAATCCGTAATATTACTGGATGAGGCGTTGAAGGTCATTAATATCTTCATGCCATTTAGCGCGTTGTCTTGAATCGTGTTTACTCGAGTGTTAGATAAATCAAGGGCAATTGATGAATACAATCCGCTAAACATGTTTGAAGGGATAACATTCGAAAGGGGATTATTATTTAATTTTAACATTTTTAATTTATTTAAATAGTCAAAAGAGTTAATTTCAATATCCTCGATTACGTTATAAGATAAATCGAGAATAATTAACGTTGTCAAGTGCACCAACATATTTCTTGTTATTTTTCTGATATAATTATTATTAATATAAAAATAGGAAAGATTTTTTAAGCTCGTTGTGTCAAATTCAATGTTTTCTAAGTGATTGTACGAAAGATCTAAATCGGTCAAAAGTACGAGTTTGCTAAATGTCTTGTTATGTATTTTATGTATATAATTTTTACTAAAATTTAATGTCTGATATTGACTTTCAAACAGATCAGGTCCAAGCTCAGTAATATTAGTGCCGCTTAAATCAAGTCTTTCCATAAAAATTCCCTGAAATGTGTTTTTGAGTAAACATCCCGCCATTGGATTACTATACATTTTAAATTCTTGGATGCGTTTTCCTTCGAACGTTCCTGGTTCTATATTAGTGATCATATTTATTGATATGTCTACCGATTGAAGATTTGAATTATTCTGAAATAATCGTTTTGTAACAGAGTTAATTTTATTACTACTCAAGTCTATTTCTCTTAATGCAACCAAATGATCAAACGCTGTATCTTCAAAAGTGACTAAACTGTTCCAACTTAAATTTAGTTTTTCCAACATGGTCATTGTTTTGAAGTTATTTTTCTCTATTGTTGTCAAATAATTGTGATCTAAAAACAATTCTTTAAGCAACACAAATCTTGCAAAGAATACACTTATTGTAGTTAATTCGTTATCAGAAACGTACAGGGTTTGGAGCTGTGTTATCCCTTCAAATGTCAGTATATCGAAGCTTTTGATATAATTGTGAGATAAGTTTAAATGAAGCAGATTTGGAAACTGTCTGAAATAATTATCGGGTATAGCCTTAATCAAATTATGACTAAAGTCAATTGTATTTAGTTGACTTGATCCAACAGGAACTGTCTTTTCGTAGACTTCTAAATCCGCTACTTGATTGCAGGACACATTAAGCAAGTTTAAGCTGCTCAGTTTTGAGAATGCGTCTAAATTTATTAATTCTATCGTATTTTTTGAAACGTCTATTATGTTTGCCTTTTGAAAACTTAAAATGACTGCTGGAATTGAATTCATTCTTCCATCTGTAATCGAGAGTGTATGAACGTGGTTAGTTATTTGATAGAGCAAATTGAATGGATCAAACAAATCTGTTTCGTCCACGTTGTATACTTTTAGGTAAATGATGTAATCTTCTTCGGTTTCGTAAGCATGATCGTAATCGCTATAAACGTCGGGGTCGTGCTGAATACATGGCCACTCCGCTATTAGACTGGAGCCACGTTCGAAATTGTAAGTACAAGATATTTCAGCTTCACAAGGTCGCCGAACTAAATCCGTAAGTTCGCAGTCACCATCTACCAGGCGACTTACTACTGCAAATGTTGTGAGGAATATGACCCATCTTGGATAATCTGAAATTAGATAAATGTCGATTTGTATTTTAACACTTTACATAAAAATCATAGTTTTATACATTTCTCAGTGGTATTAACAAATGAACTAACAACCGCAGTCCTTATCAAAATGATTTGTTAAAGCGTGGGTCGCAATTTTATCATAACCTATTTTTTATTTAGTATCTATCCATTATTATTTACATTGTGGAATGTGAAATCGATAAATGGTTTTATAGACACCATATAAAAATATTGGAGTACACCAAATGCCTTGAAAGTAGTTAGTGTATTTCAAATATTACAGGTTATATAGAATTAATCTGTATAAAAACTAATTATTTCTGATCATAATTATAATCGTCATAATGATTTCTACTTGACAATACATGTAATGTTTGTAGAGTCTGTTCATACTAACATGCAATAAAGTAAATACATGAATTAAAATGAATTGATCCTACAACATTAAAATACTTCTTAACATAAAATAAGTAACATTAAGTACATAAGTAAACCATTTATATTATTAAATACTTATTCGTATACACGTCTAATGCAATACATAGATAAAGTCTTATTGAATGTTATGCAAAATCTCTACCTATATTTTATTCAATTAATATGTAAGTCGTCTTCTTTTTTACAAATTTGCTGCGCCCAACAGGGTCCATACTAAGTTTTGGTAATTACTAGCGACCCGCCCCGACTTCCCACGGGTACTATACCTACCTCTTAAATTACTCTACCTATTAAAAAAAATCTCATCAAAATCCGTTGCGTGGTTTGAAAGATTTAAGCGTACAAAGGGACATAGGGATAGAAAAAGTGACTTTATTTTATACTAAAATGTAGTGAAATAGCTGTAAAAACTTTATGTTCACATAATACCTTGTAAACTGTGTGGGAGCAATAAGTGATTGAGTAATATTGAGTA
>JALPQI010012240.1:0-29623 GCA_025490895.1 Thaumatotibia leucotreta
GACGCAACACTCAGAACAAGCGGTAGGCCATATTGCAATCCTTAACAGAAGCGCACGGGCGCCGGTGCGATACGGAAGTGTCCACGAGCGAAACCAGTTTCACGCGGTAAAAAGTAAGTATTCGTGCTCTCGTATATTGTCTTATAACTTCGTCTACTCTCGTATATTGACTAATCTAATTATGTAAGTGTTATATTCAGGAATAAACGAATGTTTTTATGAACGGTGATCAGTGTTAGAGTCTTTTTTTATATAAAATATTTGATATTGAAGTCAAAAAGTTGGTTTGGGGACGATAGAAACAACGTACTTGGGGACGATTGAAACGTTTCAATCTTTCCCCATGATTTAATCGTCCCCAAAATTAACCAACTTCGAAATATAAAGCTTTTAATTCGATGCACATGTTTGTTTTATTAAGCTTCACAATTATTTGCCTAGTTTTTGATCTAGATCATAAGTACGGTCAAACCGTACGTCGTTTTACCTTAAACTCGCAAATCAAGTAGTATCGCTGCATTTTTGCTATTATTTAGACACTATAGGGCAATATAAAACCACATTTTGCAAGCAAAAAAACGTTGTGCTAGCTGCGTAGTACGTAAAAAATTGCGAAATTTACGGTCATTTTTTAGTTTCTGATTTTTATTAAAAAAAACCTTAAGTATTTTGATATCATATGTTATTAAACGTTTAAAAAGTAATAAATTTCCAACAAGTAGAGGTTACCGTACGTCTTATAGTTTCAGAGATTCGAGACTTCAAAAAGTACTCTTTTTTTGTAAACTAAATAAAATTTGGTGTTTTGCTAATGTTTTCGGCTTAATATCGCCTCACATTTTTAACGATGTTTTAGTTTACCGGTGCAATGAAACCATTTAAACTGATATTTTGTTTCGTCTATTATTTCATTCCACCGCGACTACAATACTCGTTGTGACTGGGCGTTTGGGAATGGTTATGATTGAAACATTGTTATAGTTGAAACAGGCACTTTTGTATGAAACATAGATTTGATTATTTTCTGCGATTCTACATCGCTATATCTTGTAAATGCATTAAATCTACCTCGGGTAAGGTAAATGTTAATGGTAACAGTGACAATGAAGTCTAAAAGTCGTATACTCCTTTTTTATTCCATGTTTTTTTAACGACTTTTTCAGATGCTCATAAATTGAGATATGTTTATGCTATACTTGCGAACTTTTAATGAGCTCATTGTATGCAAAGGTAGTAATGAAAAAGATTAAAACAGATATAAATACTTTCATTGTGTCGAAGATATTTAAGTGTTTCAATTGACCCCACATAGTGTTTCAATTGACACACATGTGGGGTCAATTGAACCACTCTGCCTTTTTCTTTTTATTTCATCATTGTCGAAAAACTATGAGTTATAGACCATCCAAATACATTTTATTTAGGAACCAGATAACTAACCTTGAAATATTAAAAGCGTACATCTTTCTACTTATAAAAATATAGCGGTCACGGTCGGTTAAAGGCAAATTGGTTCAATTGACCCCAGTCTACCCTACCTACTCGTATCTATTAAAAATAGGATTTTATATCCATAATAGTTCGTTATCATCCAATAAAATTTTAAAAACACAATTTATTTTGGAATTCGAATTATTTTATGAAATGTTTTGCAAGCAGTCGCACTATATTGATTTAAACTTTCACGACTATCACTCATATTTTAAATACAAACGGGTCCTAATCGCGTAAACTTACGTTTAATTATATCCTGACGTTACACCCGTGGTCGCAGGCAGACATGAGTATCAATAAAATACTACTAATAATATACTATCAATTAAAAAAATATGGAAAATAATGCGAATTGTTACGAAACATACCGAGAATTAGTACATTTCGATTCAAGTGCGAAAAAAATTAAGTACTAAAGGAGTGGAGATAAATTAAATCGACACGAGTTACGAATTTCGTTTCCGCACGTGTATCGTACGACGTTTTTCAGTACATATGGCCCTCCGAAGATTTCGACCTGACGTAAAATGAACCACTTCTCGCACAAGCGCGTAAAAATGCGCAATCTGTACTGAGAAATAAGCTTTTCATAAAAAAATTGAATGGAAAAATATACGAATGACTAAAGTTGCTATAGGGAATGGCGTCCACTATGTTACATTTGCATGAAGGGTAAATTAATAAAAATTAAAAAAAAAATTAAAATTTTACTTGATAAATGTGATCTATACCAATGATATGGTACATATTTATTGTAACGGTGAAAAAGTAACCCTATATAATAACACAGATAAACTTGACCATGTACAGTGATCGTACTAACAATGTGGATGACATTAAATCACCTATAGAATGTTTTCAAAAAATATTTTTACTATTACTATTTTTACTAAAACGAAAGTGTCATTTGAAATAAGTAAGTTGAGTACATAATGCCGTTCTTTTACTAATGATTTAAAATACACAATTGAATGTCGAATTTACAAGAATATTGTTATAATTTACCCTTTTTGGAGATACGTGACAAAAACATGTACGTGCTGTGATCAAAACATACTAAACATAGAACCAACATTCAAATGCATTTTGGAGATAACACAATATATCAGAAATATAGAGCCAAAGAAAACGCAAATAGTATTAAAGACTGTATCGTTTATTATAAATACAGGTTTAACCTGGTCTAACTTTTGAAATATGTATTATTTTGCGTTTCTATGTTCTGAGTGTATGGTGTGTACGTAATGTATGGCTGCTTTCCAAATTGTTTCTTTTAGGGGCTTTATCGTGCTTAAAATATTGCCTATCAAACGTATTTCGGACAAACCTATACAGCTGGGTCCCGTTTTATAAAGTAACAAGTTATAATTTTACAAGCGTTTACTGGCAACACTTGCCCCGTTTTTTACAATTTGCGTTTTATAAAAGTACTATGTTACAATTTTACAAGTTACAGGTACAAGTGCCTGTAGCTCAGCCATAGACAAAAATACAGGAGTTTAATAGTTTTAAACTCGTAATCGAACAAGTGTTTTATAAAAATATTGTAAATACCAAGTGTAGGTGTGGTAGACTTGTAACAAAAACTGACGTACGTCTTGAGGCCTGTAACCGCAACTACAAGTGCAATTTTCCCAGTTATTTCGTGTGCTACAGACGTTTGCTCGTAATACTGTTGAAATTATTCGCTTTCTGAGACATTCTTCATAGTTTTGGCCAACTACCACGAACTCCGAAAACCGCAAACGACGATTTGTCTTTGTCACTTCTAACAAGGCGATATTAGAGTGAAAGAGAAAAATAATCGAAATTTGCGGATTTTCGAGTTTGCGGTAGGGCCGCTGACTATGACTACACTTTTTTACTTATGTCTGGAGCATAAGGTATAAAGTTGTATATATTATTATATTTATTCCCTTGACTCTACCCCGATAGCGTTGACCGAGACTGTTTCAGCTCCTAATAAATTTGGACTTTCGGAGTCGGACACCGTACGAGTCGTACGGTACGACTTCAAAGAGCGAATGAACTCCACACAAATTTAGAACATCTCTCTCATCGTTTTGTTCTCCGGCCCCACTGCGATTTTCGCAAATTTCGAGGATTTGTCTCTCTCACTTTAATGAAGCCTTCGTTGGAGTTACGGCGAAAAATCTTCGAAATTTACGAATTTTGAATTTCGCGGTAGTAGGGCTGATTTTCCATCAAAATAAACATACATAATCTGTGGATACGATGATTTATGTCAGTTTTTTTATTTTTAAATAGTGATGTCCGTCACGCCTGTAGATGTTACTTGTAATCGACATTTACCATGGTTCATTATAATTGTAAATTTTTGTGTGTATTTATAAAACACCTGTAATAGTTCATAGTGCATTACAGGTTCCTGTAACCTGTACACTTGTAACCTGTAACTTGTAACTTTATAAAACGGGACCCTGAATGTAAGACTATTTCAGCGACTCCATGGTACTATTTTAAGAAGCAATAGGTCAAGATGCTACCCGAGTATATTATCTAAACGGAGTCTTCATGATTCCCCAATCAGGCATACACAAATAAAATGTGGTGGATTTTATGTTTTACATAAAATCGGATTTTTACACAACGTTTTAGATGCCCCTTCACTTTCTTATGCGTGCGAGAACAGCGAAGCAGCTATAAGAATCAGCCATACATAAAATCCTTAATGAAACACCATGGGCTTGATCCATAGTTAGAACAGGTAGATATAAATGCTCCATGACAGTTATATTATATGTCAAAGTCAAAATACACGTAAGCTACATACCATATTCTCTTTAAAGTATCCTTTCACAAATTCAGGTAATTTTTTTGGGCAATATAAGAGCTATGGCAATATTGATATGAGAAATTGAATTCGCTACATGTTTGTTTATTTATAATTATTTAATATTATGACGCATGGAGACCTTATACATCTCTGAAACATTTAGTGAAATGTATCCGTTTGTTTTCTTTTTACTCTGACAACTAGAGACCTTTACATCTCTAGCACTATCATAATGCTAATTTTAACGTCTAACTAAAAACAATTGTATGCCCTTTTACATATATCTTTACATCTATACATTTCTCAAAATTCATTAAATTTATATAATTGTTCTGACTATTAGAGACTTCATCTCTAGTTAATGTACTATATCTGTATTTATATTAAATCAAATTTATGTTTGTTTTTAATTAATGCATGTTAGCCGTAAGATGTTATAAAACTATTATTTGAAAAAAGAAAGTCCCGCTGAGTTTCTTGCCGGATTCTTCTCAGGCAGTGGTGTAGGGTTAGAACCGGAGGTAGTTTTTTTTTTCTCTCATTCGCTATTTAGTTTAACGATTCAAAAGCGCTCGTTGCTGGGCCTAATTGAATAAAGAATATTTTTACTTTGACTTGACTTTGACTTTGATCTAAATGTTTGACATTACGAAGCACATGAAAGCGTGTCTTTCAAAGTACGATTTTTTTTGTGTGTGATGTCGTCTTTTTCGCAAAACGTAAATTTTCTTGTAATAAATACTTGTCCGAAATATTTTTTTATTAGTCAGGAGATCAGGATTTTGGATTGGGTTAGTTGTGTCTAATCCAGATGGTTTACGTCGAGTTTCTAGGATGAAATGTGTACCTTATTAAAGCAGTAATTAGACACATGTATGTTTTTATATAAACATGTAATATAAAAAATTATGGCCAAGTAAAGTCGTATTTATAATAAATGATACACCCTTTAATGTAGGCCTCACAAATTTTATGATAGCAGCAAGTATACCAGGGTATACTTGCTGCTATTTTGTAGTTACACCCAGGGGTGTAACTACAAAATACAATCAATACATCTTTCATCCTGTATAAATGTAATGGATTTACTCGCAATTATTATATTACTTTGTGAAATATGCAGCACGGAAGCTTAAATAAAAGCATTATCCTATAATGCAAAATTAGGTACGTTATTTTTGCGTCATCTGCATGATTAGATCGACCCCTGATCATCATGTATAATTACTAATATACTTTTTTCGTGGACAGTCCATCAAACATTTTGAAAATCAGCATGTTTGCATCATTGTCAGCCTCCGTAGCCTAGTTGGTAGTGACCCTGCCTACGAAGCTGGAGGTTCCGGGTTCGAATCCCGGCGAGGGCATTCTTTGTGTATTTATTTATCACAAATGTTTGTTCCTTGGTCATGGCTGTCTATGTATTTAAGTATCTATATGTATCTATCTATTATATATATCGTCGCCTAGTACCCACATCACAAGCCTTAATTGAGCTTACCGTGGGACTAGGTCGATTTGTGTAAGATGTCCCAAGATATTTATTATTATTTATTATTTATTTATTATTATTTTTTATGAAATTGTACGCCTGATACGCATTATAGGACCGCGGATCTATAACGAGTTTCGTATTATATATTAATGGGATAGTCTCGCCGTGTATTTTCTAAATTTACCGTCTACTTTACACATGGCTTGCTAGAGCTTGCCAGATTATAAATTAATCACTTATATTATTATTATGTTACACTATGTCGTTTCGATTCACACTAGTCACATAGTTGTAGTACTGTAAATATTTTCACTATGAGTATTACAGTATCACGTCATCATTGACGGCGACTGTCACGGGTATTAGCGGAGGCTGGATGACTCTTAAAACTAGCGTTGAGAGGTCAAAGAATATGGCCTTAAATGTTATTGTTGAAAATCATTCATATAACGTCAAAAACGAAATAACCTTCAGTTTTGGAAGCTTTCGCTAATTCATATAACCCTTACAAGCTTCAATATTCAAACAAAAACCACATTGGTTCTAGAAATGTTCTAGAATGAGAATCCGACCCGATTATATTTTAACGATTCATTATCGAAAATAAATCGATTACTGCTGGAAATAGTTTTGGTATCGGTATCATTTAAGAAATCCTCAAGTCGCATCACTACCGAATCTCAACTGTCACTATCAGTTGTCACTGTCAGTGTCAGTGTCACTCGGCTCCGCTTAGCTCAGTATTTCAGAATATTGTTTAGTTTAATTTGTTTGTTCTCAAATTACTATAATTTATAATTATAAGAATTGATAATTTAGAAATGAAAATGTCGCACCACGAAGACAAATTCCAGCGATATGCTACAGAGTACGACCCTGTTAAAATTGGCTCAATCGACGGTAAGTTTTAGGTTATGTTGTATTAACTATTCATAATCATCAAATTAAAAATTTTAAAACCACCAACTTCTACCGATTCTAAGATCTTATCATCTGTCGTTTCCATCATTGGTTTCCTATCATCAAATCCTACTTTCTGAATGTAAATTCTTGAAAATGAATGAAAATTACCAAAAGCACCATAAATGTAGCTGTACAATTGAAGAAATCCCTCGATTTCTCCAAGATCCCATCATCAGACCCCAACTTGGTGCCAACGGGACCATCTCGGGGTTATACACGTTCGATCACAAAAATAAATTTTAAAATCGGTTCACGATTCTCGGAGATATCAGGTAACATATACAGCGTGTTTTTCTTCATATGCTATAACTTTAAGGGAAGCTTATTTAGGTCAAATATAATTAATTTCTCTAAGAAACTACAGTTTTAACTCTTACCATTATTGAGTTATTAAAAAAATAAGTTTAATCACTGAACATGTGTATTGCAACCTTTATTACATTCTAATGTTACTTATTTTGACATGTGCCATCACTCACCTGAGATTAACTTTTATTTTATTCTTAAGGTTCTCTCACACTTACCATTTCATTTATTATGTATGAAAACAAAAAAATATTTTTTTTTTCGAATTTTCCAAAAGCCGATATACCAGACAACTTCTATTAATGGCCCAAGTAACCTGTCTAATTTATCGCAAATCGAAACGAACACCCTGTATACAACAAAAAAAAAATTCAGTTGAATTGAAAGCCTCCTCCTTTTTTGAAGTAGGTTAATAATAAATAATGTAATACTCACTAAATAAAAAAATATCTTCAACCAATTTCTCCAAGATCCCGTCATCACGGTTTGTTTGAAGTAAAAAGTGAAATTCATTCCGGTATTTTATAATAAAAAATTACTTTCATACATTATGGTTACATCTCAACATTTTGTAGGAGGCGAATTTTTTTTCAAAGTTTTTAAGTTTCGTCCCTTAGTAAAAGTTGCTAAGTTTGACCTATAGGTCATCTATAGATGGGCAATTTTTTTAAATGTTTTCCTCCTTACTTTTTTTGTAATATAGGTATTTTTTATAAATACAAATACAAGTCAATTAAGAGCGTACTCCCACCTTAAAGGCCGGCAACACATTTGCGACGCCTCTGGTGTTGCGGGTGTCCATGGGCGACGTTAATCGCTTTCCATCAGGCGATTCGTCTGTTTGTTTGCCACCTATAGCATAAAAAAAAAAATACAAATAATTTATTTTATATGATCTCTATTCAGAATTGTGAGCTCTTTCGATCTTGATAAGAGAAAACTGGCCCAGGCATGGGGCATCTGAAGATTCAGTGGCTGTTGGAAGTGTTGAAACACAATGAACTTCATACATAAATCTTAAAAAAAATTGGGCTCTTTCATACAAAATGTTGTCATCGGTTACAATCTATGAAAATGATTTTTTTTTTAGATTACGTGATTGGCCCCATAGTAAAAGTGTGCCCATGTTCAGTATAGCCTACTAAATCACCCCATTCAAGGTTTGCATGGGGTGGTGTAACACCCTATATATTGCATAACATTACATTTTGACTTAATAGGTATAAATTTAGAGGCCTTTTCCGCTGGGGACATGCAAAAATGTAAACTTAGTATTAAGCATAAAGGCTACTATTACTATTCAATATACCTAGGTAGTGTCAAAGTGAAAATTCGGTTGAAGTAAGTGACGTCACTTAGGACTCAGGAGGTTAATCAGAATGTCTTTTAAGGTACGGACACGATACCCCACGACCGAGCGATCCTCCGTGCCCTCTGTTCAGAGTACACGCCCAACAAGTCCGTCCGAGGAGACCCGCGGCACACCGTCTTTATAGCGCGGCTTCATCCTAGAACCACACAGGTATACCTCTTATATGTTATAGCTTAATCATCATCATCATCATCGTCATCAGCCTATGATAGTCCACTGCTGGACGTAGCCCTCTCCTATTAACTATGTGTATAGATAGACGCATTAGGAGGTAAATGCCCATAATCGCCACGCTGGGCAAGAGGAATGGCGATCGCAGTAAGTCCACTATGATGACGCTGCTGCCCATCTTCAATCTTTTATCAAATAATGGTCAGTGACACTTCAATCCCTTAGTCGACTCTTACGACACCCGCAGGAGGAGTTGGGGTGGTGACAAATGTATTCTTACTGTGGTCACCACACGGCCAAGGCTATAGCTTAATATCGTCTACAAAATATCACTTAATATTCACAAGCGCTTTAGGGCGAAGAAGAAGGAAGCATTAGAGAAGCCTGCATACATCTGCAAAGAAATTGTAGTACGTATGAGAAGTTCCCAACATATAACTTTGATGTTGAGTTGCGGAAAATGGCCAGAATATAATACAACAACTTATTAAAAACAAAAATATTTTCGGCTTAGTACAATAAATAGTACCTACTTATGTACAGTATGTGCATACCCTGTCCACCTTGCATGCGGACCCCCCGCTCCTATGACCGAATTTGACCAAAACTCATTTAACATTTTATGCTTCTTTTAGTCTCAGGAATATGCTGTTACAATTTTTCCCTTTCGTCATGGGCAACTTTTATAAAATTTTTCTATTATAATTTTCCAGGAATCCCTCGCATCAGAATTTGCAGACTGCGGAAAAATCCTTCGCTGTCGTCTCGTAAAGGACATAGTCACTGGCAAGTCCAAGCAATACGCTTTCATAGAGTTCGAACGTAGCTCAGATGTGGACCGAGCTTTATTAAAACATAAGGAATACATAGACAATACAGAGGTTGTCGTTGAGAGGGAGGCCGAAAGACTCCTGAAAGGATGGAGGCCTAGAAGGTTAGGAGGAGGCTTTGGAGGAAATAAAAACTCTGGACAGTTAAGGTTTGGGTGTAGGGATAGACCTTTTAAGAGGCCTATTAAGATTGGTGAGGAGAGAGACTGAAGGGATTGCATGGGGGTCACGGCACAATGAAACATACACATTTAAAGTGACTATGTACGGTCAACTACATGAAGAGCTTGGTTGTAGAGGGCAGCACACTAGCTGTCAGTTTATTCAATTGAAGTCACAAGATGGCGGCACAATGCGCAAAGGAGCGTGCGATACGTGCGTGATTTGTATAGAAGCAGCCTCTACCTTGCCTTGAAGAGTTAAGAAATGTAGTATACAAAATGGCAAATTCTCCAACACGCACAGTCCATATCATCATCATCATATCAGCCGAAAGATGAACTTTACATAGGCCTCTCCCAAAGATTGCCACAATGACCGGTCCTGCGCTACCCGCCTTCCAGTACGTGGCCGCCGCTCGAGAACCTTTCCGCCACTGACGGCCATCGGTTCTACGCGCACTGCCACTTAGTTGATATGTTGTTGTTGTTTTGTCCCACCATTCAATGACAAGACTAGAGCAGTTGATATAAGAAAATGTTTAATCCGTTCTTCCAATATGATTAATTACTCAGATCCAAGCATAATGAAGCTTATTTTAAGACTTAAAATAAATCCCTCTGATGGGTGCAGGGATAAGATATCCTCTCCCGCATCAGCATGCTACGTCACTAGTCACGGACGAAAGTGTCGTTACAATACAATCATGATGCTGTTGAAAACTCGGACATAGGTTAAAATTTCAGCCTTTCAGCCTATTATTACTAGTCATTTATTATGGCAGGGCCGTATAACAATCACATAAACGCGTAGTCCATTCGAATGCTATAATAATGCGGATAAAGAGAAAAGACAAGGATGAACTGGCTTGAGATTCTCGGGCCTATTTCATATATAAATTGGAACCTGAGAAGATATGATACAAATCTATCACATAAATAAGCTCAGGCTTCCTTAGTCGGTCAAAATCAATATTAATAAATTGATTAATCGAACGGAAAACGCCAAATTGAAATAAATTACTAATGATTTTCTGCGACTTTATATTATTGTTTTTGATAAAAATTCGCTCGATGTTACGATAGCTGCAATGTAACTCATGTCATTTGCGGGATTTCTTAATAGCTGTATGTCTAAATCCAATTATTTGTACTAAAACATTATTGTTAATTTTATCGAATAAATCGTATGCAATCGATTATTATTTTTCCCTGGACTAAAGCCAACCTTACATCTAAATCCAGTAGGCCTCGCGATAAAATGTAAAATGCCAAACGGATGCCAAGCGTTTTGGAAAGAATTCAAAGCATGGCTGAAAGCTTTTACCCCTCTCGAAACAGCTTTAACCGTCCTAGAAGCAATACTTATAGTGTTGCTTATAATATTTTTGATATTCCTGATTATACATTTTCTTACGTGTCAGAGGTTATTTTCTGGCTATGATTATGGTTTTAAACCGCCGAATACCACTATACCCAGTATACCCACAAGGGTAACTGAAGATGTTACGAAAGTTACGTTAAAGACCACTCGGCCTACTTGCACGTATACTAAGGAATCGACGACGATGGTAACGAGTGATGTGGAATCCACTGACATATCTAAGTGAGTATTTAGGTTTACTAATACGTGCCCGAAAAGGACCATGGGCAACTTAGTATGGAGTTTGGACCCAGAGCCAATACAGCTGAGAGTTAGGTCATTAAAACGGTCTACAAATATACTCCGTTTTGTTCTAAATATACGCAATACGATACCATTGCAGATCCCAGATATGCAATATGTTGTCTACCCTCCAAGATGTTAAATACCCTAGCCACAGATTCTTCATAGTTCGTATTTACTCTGAATGAAAATATGAATATCTCAGTTCTGCAATGGAATTCGACTTTGGACCCACACAATTCAATGAAGTAGATTTAAAGATCTATGACGAAATTCGATCGTTACACGAAACGTGATTCGTTGATTTCGTAGAGTGGGGGATAGAACAGCGAATGCTCTTTTGGTCTGCATGCACCTTAACTCTCATGTCTGTTAGTTCTGGGTCCATTTTGACGCATGGTCCTTTGATGGCATACTATCACTGAGTATTATTCCCATAGCTTCATTTGGCAGAACCAATAGAATCATCACATGGCAAACCAACGTTACGCAGTATCTGATCATATTATCATGATCCATGTGTAGCCGTGTCATGAGTTATTTACGCGCGTTTTCTTTTTATCCGGCTCGCTCGCTATACGCAAGTGGGTAAATCAACTTTTTTCTGTCTGTTATTGCCATGGTTACGGTCGCCTGAGTCACACTGGTTTTATGCAAAATTATGCTTCTTAAACTATGCAAACATACATTTTTCTGGCGTTAATAAGCCCTTTCCTTAATGGGCCACCTACAGACATGCACTACTTGCACTTGTACTTGCATGATTGATTCACCCAATTACAGTCAAGTGCAAAAATAAGTACCTATCGAAAGAATCCGATCGTAAATACGTTACGACGTTCTTATTGCACAAAATTAGAGTGCACGGGGACATATTTTCGAACATTTTTGTGTACACGTTATTTTGTCTTTGACTGTACGAGTGGGATGTATAGAAATTAAACGCGCGTAAATAAAGCCGCGGAATCTCATGGTGGGGCTAGTGTTCCGACCTAACTTAACATAGTTCCGAATGAAAATACGGCCAAATGAAAGACGGCAGATAATAATTTGGTAAATGTTGGTATGCCAAGTGAATCTTCTGCCATAAGTTGGTTAGGAGGTAAAGTTAGACGAAAAATATTTCGGTGAGATAGCAGAACACCGAGTATTGTATAAATGATTTATAATAACTTGTGTATGTAAATTGTTTTTGAATATTTTCATACTCTAAAATGAACTTTTCCATTCAAGTTCAAAAAATCATAAACCCAGTAAGTACATAACTTTCGGTATCGCGTTCAAATCTTTAAGGATGGGAAAATATGTATGGCATCTGGCCTAAAAGCCGTTAACAAGAAACGAAATCTTATTGGAAAGGTAATTTTATACTTGATAATCTTAACGAACGTCTAACAGTTGTGACAAAAACAACGTTTCATCAATGAGATATTTCCTAATATTACCTAACCTTCGAATACAGCACACGTTCGCCTCCGGTACTGTTTCACTAAGTGCTAATACTATGCCGATCGAAGTTATATGATAGAAATCTTATGCCAGTGAGACGCATGTGTGACCGAAAAGATTCTACTCCTATGCCGGTGACACAGCACTGTGTCAAAAACGTTCGTATTTTTATGCCACTGGCATAGGAGTGAGAACTTGATTGATGCTAGTGGCATAAGAATAAGATTACTTTGATCACGCATGTGTGACACTGGCATAGGAGTAAGGTTTTTTCGGTCACATATGCGTGTCACCGGTGTCGAACGTGTTAAGGTGCATTCAGATTCAGACCAAACGAGCATTCGCTATTCTATCCCCCACTCGACGAATCACATTTTGTGATGGATAGAATAGCGAATGCTCGTTTGGTCTGAATGCACGTTTAGTAAAAGATCCTTACACTCATCAGGCCGTCTGAAGACACGACCCCCGACTCCTACCCGGACCCCTCAACCCCGCCGTACCCCGACCCCTCAACCCCTCCGTACCCCGACGACATATCGCCAATAATGTCCGACGGAGAGCCGGCGGACGAAGACAGCCAATTCGTTCTAGCCTTAGTTAGGAGTAAACCCAGTGGCGTGACATTTGGCTGTATATTAACTGTGGTTTCGGAGAGATGGGTTATTACTGCTGCTAGCTGCTTGGACTCTATAGAGGAGGTAATAAGATTCATTTTATAATTTAGGCTTAGCCGTAAACCTAGTGGTGTCACGTTTGGTTTTACATTGACTGTAGTCTCGGAGTCGGAGAGATTGGTCATCACTGCTGCGACTGTATAGAGAAGGATAAGTTTCATTTTATAATTTAGTCCTAGTTAGGCACTGGTCTCACCGCGAGCTACTAAGCTATGAACTATGGGCTAAAAAACACGAACAAAAGATACGCACTCCCGTGTAAAAAAAAGACACTGCAATACTCGCCCGGCGGTGATAGCTGATAGCTGGGCGAGTATCGCCGTGTCTCTTACATTCCTTCTTAAAAGGTCTCCAATTTGCGGGACGTTTAAAATTCGAATCCAATAAAATAAATATGCTTAAGTTATGATATGATTTTGACCAACTCAATAGACAAAATTATTACATTTTATTAAGTTTACAATATTTGTTTTACATCGTACAAATTCATAGAAGCACCAGTTTCCTTAATCAATTTCACCTATTCAAGTTACTAATATCACAGGTCGACTCGTTAGACAACTTCGTAATAATGGACAACTACGACACCCTAACCAAGGGCCGCTCGCACCCCGTGTCCGACGTGCGCGTACACCCCCTCTACGCGGCCGGCAACCGGTCGTACGACCTCGCCCTGCTGAAGAGTGAGGTGGCGGTGGATAGGACCCCGGTCAAGTTGGGTGGGCTGTTAGAGTATTTCAAGCTGACTATGGGAGAGGGGGGGTATGTGCTGGGGTTTGGCAAGTTTCGGTGAGTACAGATTTAATAGTAGATTGTTGTCACAAAGGATCAAAATGGTATATTTCCGGCGTGGGCGTATACTGAATCCTGAGCGTAATGAAGGATTCAAGCGTTAACGCCCAAGACAATAATTTTCATACCGTGTGACACATACTGCCTTTCACACCACCTAGGAGAAAAATAAAAGATATATCACATACTTATATTTATGCAAATAATCGATTCTGAAGAAATTTCAAATGAACGTACTGTTTATTTTCATATGTCATTGTAATTAGGCTGGCAATAGAAAGTCCTTGAACAGAAAAGTACCACTTTGATCCCTCCCAGCAGGGAAGAAAAGGCCCGTATTCGAATAGGTGGTGTGAAAAAAGTTTTTTCCTGATACACTAATTACAAACTATGTCGGTAACTTCGTACTTACATAACACAAACATGCGACGTTAAATTTCGTTTTCATTGAAGCTGTGTTTTTTTTCACTCGACCTGTCGTTGTGTAGTACTGCCATGCATTAGGATTTGAATTTAGTTTAGTAGATTCAGCCACTCTAATGTCCTGGCCACGACATTGGTCTAAGGCGACCGGCTTAGCGGAAAACCATACGTGCGAGAGGGAGTACCTATATCGGCATCCCGCTCCAACTCATGGATTTGCTCGCCGCTGGTCGCCTTAGACCGATGATGTGGCCTGACCATCCTCCAACACAAATGTGCTGAATAGCACCTTACCAAATTCGACGTCGACAGACAAGACTTGTCTGACAAGGTGCTCTTATGATTGTATCTCGATTTCTTCTATGACTTAGGCACTGGTCTCACCGCGAGCTACTAAGCTATGAACTGTCGGCTATAAACACGAACAAAAGATACGCGCTCCCGTGTAAAAAAAGAGACACGGCGATACTCGCCCGGCGGTGATAGTTGATAGCTGGGCGAGTATCGCCGTGTCTCTTTTTTTACACGGGAGCGCGTATCTTTTGTTCGTGTTTATAGCCGACAGTTCATAGCTTAGTAGTTCGCGGTGAGACCAGTGCCTAATCAAGTAATCAAGGCGTTTAGATTTCCGCCATTTTTAGCGACTGCAGAACAAAACACTACTTTCCAGAACAATAGACCGCAGCGCACCTCAGCGCGTCCACGCCGCCATTGTCCACGTCCTCCCCTCCCCCCACTGCGCGCCCCCCTCCCCCGCGGAGCGGCACCTCATCCCGCTGCCTACAACGTCGCATGGGCGTTGCGGCCTGTCTCCTTTATGTCTGGGCGTGTTACACGCGCGAGGGTCGCCTTGTAACTACTGTGCGGGGGCACCGTTACTGCGCAGAGGGACGTTGCTAGGTCAGTAATACTGTGCTATAGTGATATCTAGTTCCTGTGTTGCGCCCTCTGTACCTTATGTCTGGGCTTGTTACACGCGCGAGGGTCGCCTTGTAACTACTGTGCGGGGGCACCGTTACTGCGCAGAGGGACGTTGCTAGGTCAGTAATACTGTGCTATAGTGATATCTAGTTCCTGTGTTGCGCCCTCTGTACCTTATGTCTGGGTGTGTTACACGCGCGAGGGTCGCCTTGTAACTACTGTGCGGGGGCACCGTTACTGCGCAGAGGGACGTTGCTAGGTCAGTAATACTGTGCTATAGTGATATCTAGTTCCTGTGTTGCGCCCTCTGTACCTTATGTCTGGGCTTGTTACAAGAGCAGGGATCGGCTTGTAACTACTGCGCGGGCGCGCCGTTACTGCGCCGGGGGACGTTGCTAGATCAGTAATAGTGTGCTGTAGTGATATATAGTTCCTGTGTTGCGCCCTCTGTACCTTATGTCTGGGCGTGTTACACGCGCGAGGGTCGCCTTGTAACTACTGTGCGGGCGCGCCGTTACTGCGCCGGGGGACGTTGCTTGGTCAGTAATAGTGTGCTATAGTGATATATAGTTCTTAGGTTGCGCCTTCTGTACCTTATGTCTGGGCGTGTTACACGCGCGAGGGTCGCCTTGTAACTACTGTGCGGGGGCGCCGTTACTGCGCAGGGGGACGTTGCTAGATCAGTAATAGTGTGCTGTAGTGATATATAGTTCCTGTGTTGCGCCCTCTGTACCTTATGTCTGGGCGTGTTACACGCGCGAGGGTCGCCTTGTAACTACTGTGCGGGCGCGCCGTTACTGCGCCGGGGGACGTTGCTTGGTCAGTAATAGTGTGCTATAGTGATATATAGTTCTTAGGTTGCGCCTTCTGTACCTTATGTCTGGGCGTGTTACACGCGCGAGGGTCGCCTTGTAACTACTGTGCGGGCGCGCCGTTACTGCGCCGGGGGACGTTGCTTGGTCAGTAATAGTGTGCTATAGTGATATATAGTTCTTAGGTTGCGCCTTCTGTACCTTATGTCTGGGCGTGTTACACGCGCGAGGGTCGCCTTGTAACTACTGTGCGGGGGCGCCGTTACTGCGCAGGGGGACGTTGCTAGGTGAGTAATAGTGTGCTGTAGTGATATCTAGTTCCTGTGTTGCGCCCTCTGTTCCTTATGTCTGGGCTTGTTACAAGGGTAGGGATCGCCTTGTAACTACTGCGCGGGCGCGCCGTTACTGCGCAGAGGGACGTTGCTAGGTCAGTAATAGTGTGCTATAGTGATATCTAGTACCTGTGTTGCGCCCTCTGTTCCTTATGTCTGGGCTTGTTACAAGAGCAGGGATCGCCTTGTAACTACTGTGCGGGCGCGCCGTTACTGCGCAGGGGGACGTTGCTAGGTCAGTAATACTGTGCTATAGTGATATCTAGTTCCTATGTTGCGCTCTCTAAGCTGTACCTTATGTCTGGCTTGTTACAAGAGCAGGGATCGCCTTGTAACTACTGCGCGGGCGCGCCGTTACTGCGCAGAGGGACGTTGCTAGGTCAGTAATAGTGTGCTGTAGTGATATATAGTTCCTGTGTTGCGCCCTCTGTACCTTATGTCTGGGCGTGTTACACGCGCGAGGGTCGCCTTGTAACTACTGTGCGGGGGCGCCGTTACTGCGAAGAGGGACGTTGCTAGGTCAGTAATAGTGTGCTGTAGTGATATATAGTTCTTACGTTGCACCTTCTGTACCTTATGTCTGGGCTTGTTATAAGAGCAGGGATCGCCTTGTAAATACTGCGCGGGGTCGTGCCTTTACTATGCCGCTGCCGGAGGACGTTGCTAGGTCAGAAAATAGTCTGTTAAGACACTATTCGGCCAGTTATACAGTAGATTACATACCCTCCGCCGAGCGGCACCTCGTCCCGCTGCCTACAACGTCGCATGGGCGTTGCGGCCTGTCTCCCTTATGTCTGGGCGTGTTACAAGAGCAGGGATTGCCTTGTAACTACTGCGCGGGCGCTCCGTTACTGCGCAGAGGGACGTTGCTAGGTCAGTAATAGTGTGCTGTAGTGATATATAGTTCTTACGTTGCGCCTTCTGTACCTTATGTCTGGCTTGTTACAAGAGCAGGGGTCGCCTTGTAACTACTGTGCGGGCGCGCCGTTACTGCGCCGGGGGACGTTGCTAGGTCAGTAATAGTGTGCTGTAGTGATATATAGTTCTTACGTTGCGCCTTCTGTACCTAGACATAAGGTACAGAGTTGCGCCCTCTGTACCTTATGTCTGGGCTTGTTACACGCCTCCTTGTAACTACCGGGGGCGTGCCTTTACTGTGCCGCTGCCGAGGGACGTTGCTAGGTTAGAAAATAGTCTGTTAAGACACTATTCGGCCAGTTATACTGTAGATTACATACCCTCCGCCGAGCGGCACCTCGTCAGTAATAGTGTGCTGTAGTGATATCTAGTTCTGTAGACATAAGGTACAGAGTTGCGCCCTCTGTACCTTATGTCTGGGCGTGTTACACGCCTCCTTGTAACTACCGGGGGCGTGCCTTTACTGTGCCGCAGCCGGGGGACGTTGCTAGGTCAGAAAATAGTCTGTTAAGACACTATTCGGCCAGTTACACTATAGATTACATACCCTCCGCCGAGCGGCACCTCGTCCCGCTGCCTACAACGTCGCATGGGCGTTGCGGCCTGTCTCCTTTATGTCTGGGCGTGTTACACGCGCGAGGGTCGCCTTGTAACTACTGTGCGGGGGCGCCGTTACTGCGCAGAGGGACGTTGCTAGGTCAGTAATAGTGTGCTGTAGTGATATCTAGTTCCTGTGTTGCGCCCTCTGTACCTTATGTCTGGGCATGTTACAAGAGCAGGGATCGCCTTGTAACTACTGTGCGGGCGCGCCGTTACTGCGCAGAGGGACGTTGCTAGGTCAGTAATACTGTGCTATAGTGATATCTAGTTCCTGTGTTGCGCCCTCTGTACCTTATGTCTGGGCTTGTTACAAGAGCAGGGATCGCCTTGTAACTACTGTGCGGCGGCGCCATCACTGCGCAGGGGGACGTTGCTTGGTCAAGTAATACTGGATACTATGTTATAATGACAGAGTTCGCACGTTGCGGACCTTAACCTCTAGGCCAAAGAGTAAGTTTTAGTAAGATTTATAATGGCTCACTTATGCTAATGATAATAGCGTGAGCGTCGACATTTTTGTCGACAAATAAATAGCGTTCAATAGGACTAATTTAATATGCTTTCAACAAACAAGCTCTCTAGGTGGGCATACCAGGGGCCAATCGCACGAAGGTCCCGAATCGTATCCAAATGGACTCTCAAAAGGGTTAATATTAACCCAGATAACACTAAAAGCAAAAAAATGTTTCTTTAAATTGTATGGTTTATTTTCAGTAACCTACCTAGAAAAAGCCAAAAAAAATAATCAGTGTTATAATACTTATAATATAACACCTAATGGTTAATTGGTTTAACAAGCAAACTTTAGGGTGGGCATAGCTGGGGATAATAATAATTACATAAAAGATCCCAACCGTATCCATCCATGTATCCATAAATTAACCAATTTAAGATAAGAATGTGAATACAACAGGTATAATGGCGGACAACGAGCAATGCGGAGCGGCGTGCGAGCCGACCCTGTACGCCAACGTCGCCGCCGCAGCCGATTGGATCGCCACGGTTGTGGCCACGTGACCAAAGCGTTCACCAAGTAAGGCCTGACCTGAGTACGCTCGGGCAAGGTGTCCGGCGCTGCGTCTTTGTTAAACAAATGCAAACTTGTGCGCGTGAATTGAGCGCGCGTCGGCTCCATTGAGGCGGAGAGGAGCGGAGATGTGCAAAATTGGCCAATGAGACCGCATCACAGTGTTTCGAATTTTGAATTTGAAGAATGTAATTGGTCAATTTTGCATATCTCCGCTTCTCTCCGCCTCAGTGGAGCTGCACCCATGGCCCGGCCACGGCATTGGTCTAAGGCGACCAGCGGCGAGCGAATCCGGCGGGTACTCCCTCGCACGTATGGTTTTCCGCTAAGCCGGTCGCCTTAGACCAATGTCCTGGCCGCGGCATTAGACGCTCGACGCGCCTAAGGAAATGTCATATTAGATGGCACACAACACGCCACGCAGGCGGTGTGACATATACTATGACATTTTCGACGAACGCGCACGCCAGGCACACGCGCTGCAAACGCATCCGGTGTGTTTTAGCTTTTAGACGCTCGACGCGCCGCCGGACGCATCGCTCGTCAATTGTTATTAAACGACATTGTGAAATAAATCAATAAATTATTCAATAAAATTATGTTTTTATTCGCTAATATGCGGCATATGTAATAAAGTATTACAATTACACACATGACTTCCCAACCATTTTCTTTTACCAAAAATATACAGGACTACACCAAAGACGAGTAGAAAAAAGTTGGTATCACATCAGATCACAATGCCGGGAGCCATTCGTTGAGGAAATGCTGCGTTTTGTTCATATAACTGGGATCCATGTCCATTAACCAGTTCGCGACGTAGGTCAGACCTCCAGCGAAGATCAGCAGCCATAGAATTGCTATTCTGTTGTTCATGTTATGACGCTGCTCGTTCAACTACAAGGAAAAAGAATGTCGAAGTATATTCAGTCAATTAGACTATGCCAAGGGGTAATAGCAGAGCAGATGGTCGATGGAGTTGAAAAGTGCTCGAGTGGAGACCACGGCTAGGCAAACGCAGCGTAGAAAGTCCACCCATAAGATGGACAGAGAACCTTATGAAGGTCGCCGGGACACGCTGGATGCAGGTCGCATCTAACCGGTACATGTGGAGGTCCAGAGGGGAGGCCTATGTTCAGCAGTGGACGTCTTATGGTTGAGATGATGATGATGAAGGAGTAATACTTACTGACTTGTGAACATGAGAGCCAGAATCGCCCAAGTCCACAAAAAAGTTCAGGGCATTTAAGGATATAACTGCATGATATGAGCAGACATAGGTATAACTCACGGTGGCACGAACAAAATGTTGCTAGGAATTCCGCTAGACATTATTTTATCGATAAGTTATTCTTTCTTATGTAACGTTATGTATGACTTAGAAGGGAGAGGTGTCTGGACCAGGGATCGGATACCGGTTTTTGCTCCATACAAAAGAACGGTTCGAATTCCGTTCTTTTTCGTTCTTCGGTTTATAATTTTTTTGTTAATGGAGTAATTAAAAAATATGATGTTAATAGTTAATGTTAATGTTGAATACTACATAAAGAGTGTAAAACATTTTAAAATATTGAGCTATTTAGAGGTTTTTTAAAAAACCGGTTCCGATCCCTGGTCTGGACTATACTACCGATGGGCACGGAGGGGTTCCAAAACTGGTAAAAAATAGCACGTGTCCTATTTTTCACCAGTTTAGATATGTTCCCAAAAATAAAGGTACTTATGTTATTCTATACAATTTTCTACGCTAACCTAAACCAGACTGTATATTATCCTTTTACCTTTAATTTTTTTCATTGCACTCGGAGACTAATTTTTCAAGTTCCGTTCTTTAGAGTCTAAGGAATAACGGTTTACGATTTCAGCAGTACTTATGGTGGCCAACGACCGGGCCAGAATTACTGAATACGGCACCGTTGCAGGAAACATTGGTAGGTATTATCTGACCCAAAATTTTACGATTTTCATCCAAAATGGTGAGTTGGAATTTGAGAATTGAACTGACATTTAATTTGAATAAGTTGAAGACAGAAATGAAAAGTAACCAAAGAGTAAAGCAAAGAGATGGTATCTGAAATCACTACGCTTAATAAAAAAGTATGTATATGTCAAGGAGTAAATTAAGTGATAGTTTTAAGCATGTTTTAAGCTAGGCGTCCACAGACCCGAATCGTACGTATCGGACGCATCGCATTTAGTATTCTTCAAGGCGTAGTTTTATTCTTCATTTAGTTCTTCTGTTTAGAGTATTATATTCTTTGGTATTTTTTGCATAGAAGGTCATAGAAGTGCGTCCACTGTTCCGCACCGTACGTATCGTAATATCAGTGGAAGAAATGCGATGCAATGCGTCCGATGCGTACGATACGAACGTGTGGACGCCTGGCTCTAAGCCGCAAAGGAATGATAACTGTGCGGCTCCATTGACGCGGAGCGGAGCGGAGCTGTGGGAGTTCGGCCAATGAGACCGCATCACAGTGTTCCGAATTCGAAGAATGTAATTGGTCAATTTTGCACAGCACCGTTCCGCTTCGTCAGTGGAGCCGCACCCTAAAGGTCTTCGCTCATCTCAGTCATCTCATAACAACTCGACGGCCACTCGACTCGATACCAAATATTGGAATTTAAGCCCTATGTCGTATCATCATCATCATCGTCAATTCATCATCATCAGCTTATGATAGTCCAATGCTGGACGTAGGCCTCTCCTATTAACTATGCGTATAGACGCATTAGGAGCGCTATGTCGTTGTTCCAGGTTCAGTGGCGTAACAATAGGGTGGCAGGGCTGGCAAAATGCCACGGGCCCCCGGCCCAAGAGGCCGTAAATTTAAATTTAAACTGAGTACAATGTGACGATTTTTACTGATAGGGCCCCATCATAATTTGCCACAGGCCCCAGATGGTATAGTTACGCCACTGTCCAGGTTTAATTTCTGGGGACTATGCGTTTGCGACAGAGGTGTGACGATCAACATTGCCCACTCATTCACGCCGCGTGGTCCATTAAATGACCATTGGGTGCATTCGAGCACAATCAGAATTTCCTAGAGTATTATTTTCTTTGATCAAGCCGTAACTCGTTTCGAACTGCATTTTTTTCCATTTATTATACATCATCATCATCAGCCTATGATAGTCCACTGCTGGACGTAGGCCTCTCCTATTAACTATGCGTATAGACGCATAAGGCTGCGGCTCCATTGGGGCGGAGAGGAGCGGAGATGTGCAAAATTGGCCAATGAGACGAAACACAGTGTTTCGAATTTTGAATTTGAAGAATGTAATTGGTCAATTTTGCACATCTCCGCTCCTCTCCGCCTCAATGGAGCCGCAGCCTTAGGAGGTAAATGCCCATAATCGCCACGCTGGGCAAGCGGATTGGCGATCGCAGTAATGTGTCCACTATGATGACGCTGCTGCCCATCATCATTTTTTTATCAAATAATGGTCAGTGACACCTGAATCCCTTAGACGACTCTTACGACACCCGCAGGGTCGCGTTTTATAAAGTTACAATTTACAATTTCACTGTTTGTCTCTCTTTCTAGCCAACATGTGCGTGCGTTAGAGAGGCAAACAGCGAAATTGTAAATTGTAACTTTATAAAACGCGACCCAGGAGGAGTTGAGCCCGCACTTATATCGTAATGTATCATTTTTACGGACCGCGATTTAATATATAAAAAAAAACATTTTAATTAAATAACTACATTTATTGACTACTTAAAGCTTATCCAATGTACATTATAAGGATTCTAAAATATGTTCATATTTACTTAAATTATCTAGTAAACAACTTCCGAATACCGTTTATTTTCTCTGAAACCATAAGTTTAGTCACTTCCACTTGTAGGGATGATGAATGTAATTAAAATAAATTATTTTACATTATGCACGACATAATACACGAAGAAAATGCAGTATTTTTATATGAAACTTCTATTCCATAAATTGGAAAGAACTTAGAAGAATAGGTCATTTGGCAGTATACAAACGTGACGTCACTTTTGTATATTTCATATAAAACTTCATAGTGGCGATTGTTTTGATAGTTAAAATGATGTTGATTTGACTTGCCATTCATCATGATTCATGATTATTTTGTTACGTACGTTCAGTACAATCGTTGCTTCTGCCGATTTGCAGAAATAAGTAGTTTGTACGGCCTCGCGAGGCCTTTAGCCGGTAAGCTTAGCGGACTCCGGCCTCACGAAGAAGCTCAGGTGTGCCATTTGTACGTAACTTACGTAAGAAATCTACGTGGTGCATTCCACGAGAATGTCGGGTACGTAACGCCATTCTTCGCGTACATCTAAGAAAGTTACGAATAGAACTATTGGTGTATCTTAATTTTATAACTGGGTGTTTGTATTTAAAGTCCATTCATCCTTAGTTGTCTTATGTAGTAAACAACTTTATAACCTAAAAATACACGTTTCCTGTTGTAAACTGTCATATTTGCCTATACCAAAATATCCGAGTCCTTGTTTGTGTAGTCCGTCCGTAGTGATTAGTAAATTGCTTAATTTTTTATCAAGGCAACAGCAGTTTACAACAGAAAACGTGTACTTTTAGGTTAGAAAGTTGTTTACTAGATAAGACAACTAAGGATGAATGGACCGTATTGGATTCTGGCACATTCTATGTATTTCTAAGGTAAGTGTAGTCCGTCCGTAGTGATTAGTAAATTGCTTAATTTTGAATCAAGGAAACAGCAGTTACAACATAAAACGTGTACTTTTAGGTTAGAAAGTTGTTTACTAGATAAGACAACTAAGGATGAATGGACCGTATTGGATTCTGGCACATTCTATGTATTTCTAAGGCAACTGTAGCCGTTACGGTCCCGTCAAAGTAGGCTTTTTCGGGTAGAGGCCTCGCGGGGCTTCTACCCGGTAAGCCTAGCGGACTCCGGCCTCGTGAGGCCTTCGAACTCTTCCATGAGTTGCCGGCAGCCGTCCATGTTGTCGGAAAGGTGCTCCAAGGTCCAATGCTTCCGGAGTAGGGAGAGGGACAAGTCGAATTTGCCTTGCCTGTTTAAATAAGATAATGGTGATAATTACTAACAGTTCGATTGCAAAAATTGGACATAGTTATGGACTTCATCATCATCAGCCTATGATAGTTCACTGTTGGACGTAGGCCACTCCTAGTAACATTAGGAGGTAAATATTAATTGCCTTTCAAAAACGGTCCTAAATTTTAGTTGACAAGTGTCACCCCCTGTTCAATGCATCACGGTAATCAATTTCAATGTCACGCTATAAAAACTTAAACCGCCATTTAAACATAATTGTGATTGGTCCGTCAAAGTTTTGATTGGCTATATTCTATGAACATTTGTCAGAGGTGTTGCGCCGAAATATGCGCGGTGTTAAGAAAAGCGCTATGTCTTGCCCATCTTGGCACAATTGAACAATTGTTTTTGGGGGCATTTTTGAGCTGGCGTTAGACGTCCATGTTATATATGGTCGCAGATCATCAGCCTATGATAGTTCACTGCTGGACGTAGGCCACTCCTAGTAACATTAGGAGGTAAATGTCCATAATCGCCACGCTGGGCAAGCGGATTGGCTGATGATGATGACGCTGCTGCCCATCATCAATCTTTTATAAAATAATGGTCAGTGACACTTCAATCCCTTAGTCGACTCTTACGACACCCGCAGGAGTTGGGGTGGTGACAAATGTATTCTTACTGCCGTCAGCCGTAAAAAGTACCTAAATGATATTCATAAAACTGGTACTTGAAATAACATACATATAACGATATTTTGAAAAAAAAAACCTCATTTGTTAAAAGATTTATTTCGTACTTTTTGACATCTATTAATAAGTTTACTGAGACCATTCTCCATAATGGCACCAACGCCGTTAAAAAGACCTTTTGTACTGAAAAACTATTAGAAAATATTTTTTTTTAATTGGTAATAACTCTGAAACTAGGCGATATCCGGAAAAGTTTTATATGACATTATAGTTTCTAATTTTCTTATGTACTGCTGTTGATGCCACAAATAAAAATAAAAATAAATGTCAGGAATACACTTTTAAAATCGGTCGGGTTTAAACAGCCCACTGTGTATGTAACATAGGGTCTCAGGAGGTTAACGTATTCTATAAAAAAACAAATTATAGGTTTAAGTTCCTCACCTGATGCACTGGACGCCGGTGCAATGCGCGGAAGTCTTCAGCTGCACGCCCAAATCGTGCACTAGCGTCCAGAAGTATTTGTCATATTCGTTCACCGATTGGATTTCTGGAATAATAGGAATGAAAAATACAAGTTCATGGGTTGCCCATGTAAAATACCTATTTGCTTAAAATTACATTTTTGGTGCAAGCATTTGAAGATAAGTGTACTATCATTAGAATAAGAATAAGACTGGTTTATTTGGTGACATACAATACAGAACAATAAATACAAGTATCAAACAGTAAGGATTTGAACACCAAAAAGGATGCCACTCAGCATGTGTCGTGTCAGATGACATGACGCTGGTTTTCAGGGCAACCGAGCTAAAAAGTGAAAAATAAAAATAACCTATCATCCTATATAAACATAATATTATGTGTTTACTTAGAGTCAAGTGGTTTGAAGTGCACGCATTTGAATCTATACAGTAGGATCGAATGGACCTGACACAGGGTATGTCATGCTACATGTTTGCCTATAGCTAAGTCTGGCGCTTTGAAGTACAAGCATAGTATATGGGTAACTTGCAGTCACCGGGTCTAATAGACCCTATCATCTTAAATAATATTATGTGTTTACCAAGAGTGAAGTCTGGCGGTTTGAATTACACACACTTAATCTCGTGCAGTACAGGGAGCTTGCAGTCACCCGGTCGAATGGACCTTATCATCCTAAATAATATGTGTTTACCAAGAGTGAAGTCCGGCGGTTTGAAGTACACACACTTAATCCCGTATAGTACGGGTAGCTTGCTGTCGCTGGGGCGGATTGGACCCTGTGCGGCTAAGTCGTACAGGGTCTGCGAGTCCCGGTGGAGGCCTGTCATCCTGCAACAATATCGTTGTTAAAGTCTGTAAGGGAAGTGAAAACGTTTTACATCAGATGTGCCTTCGCTTTTAACGGAAAGACTACTGTGCAATAGGCATCGTGACTGGCAAGTCAAATCAGCATCTTTATTCGAACTGTCAAAACGATCACCACTATGGAATTTTATATGAAATACTCAAAAGTGACGTCACGTTTGTGTACTGCCAAATGACCTACTCTTTTAAGTTCTTTTCAATGTATTAATTTTTTTTATACCACGTCGGTGGCAAACAAGCATACGGCCCGCCTGATGGAAAGCAGTCACCGTAGCCTATGGGCGCCTGCAACCTCAGGGTGTCACATGCGCGTTGCCGACCCAATAAAAATAACGTTGGCACAACAAATAAGTGGCTCCACTCCACCTGATCGTAAGTGAAAAGTAGAGCCCAAATCGCGGCGGCAACGAACAGGAGACAATTAGTAACCTGTTAGTTGCCACCGCCTTGCTTGCCCGCTAGATGCTGGTAAATACACCGGCTGACCCCGAAACACGGCAAACACGAAGGTAAGTCATTTCACGGGCGTTTACACCGAATGTACGGTGGTAGCCAACCAGGCGGGTACTAGTAAAAATACCCTACCACCGGCTGAGAAGCTGGATACTCAGTATTTCCCTTAGTCGACTCCTACGACACCCACGGGAAGAGAGGGGCGGTGATTTTTGTATTCTTACTCCGTCACCGCACGGATAGAAGAAATAGAAATAGAATAAATAGAAGTTCTGTACAAAAATTACTACAATCTACATCTTAGTAATAATTGCTTCGTGTATTATGTCGAGCATAATGTTAAATAAGTAATTTATTTTAACTACAGTCATCATCCCTATTCTCAATAAGTTTGTACATTTGGACCACTTTAGCGATAAGGCCGATAAGTAATAAATGTATGAGAATGACAGATTCGAACGAAAAGTCACGTGACCATTTCCATACATCATTATGATCGCGTGACTTATCGCTTAGATTCACAAAATCAAACATCGACATAATTTTTATCGATAAGCTACAAGAATGCAAATCCTATTCAAAATACTTTTTTTTTTCTTTTCCATTGTGTACCCATCAAAAGAACAAAGACTAATAACAAATACTCTAACACCATTGGCAATAATTAATATGAAATTGATATTTAAAAATAAAGCCTAAATGGATCCTGTATTTCTTGGTTACCTGATTTTATGAAGTTAGTATCTTTATGAGAATAGGGTGTACTCATCGATAACTGTTATGTCGATGTTTCATTTTGTCAATCTCTCGTTCTTGCTAGAAAAATATCTAGGTATACAGTTATCGCTTATCGTATAAGATTACAGAATAAAATAAATAAATAAACTTCTGTGACGTGTGCATACGTGGACCGCTTTACTGTTCGTTCATTTCTGAACTGACCGCCTGGCCTACTGCCCCGAAAATCGAAATTCGTAAATTTCGAGGATTTTTCTCTGTCACTCAAACGAAGGCGTCATTAGAGTGAGAGAGACAAATCCTCGAAATTTACGAATTTCGTTCTTCGCGGTAGGGTCACTATACTATACAGTGTGTGGCCTACAACCGGGGCGAAAATTTAAACGGTGCATTAATAAGCTGATCAACAATCGTTTCCACATATTGTAATTAAAAAAAAAAATTTTTTTGTTCATGTATTTTTCATTATTATACTTATCATTTTTGAATCATTGAAAAATGTAAATTTTTTTTTAACTATAACAAATTATGTAGTGTAAAAATAAAAACAAAATTATTGTTATGACTTCGTACCTGGTATACTATACTATCAAGATATCTTGCGACTGACAAGCTACGACATCGTGATGCCAATATCCAGTACTAAAGGTCCATATCCATAGCTTTGAATGACAATATCTCCGAACTTAACCATCTTGAAACACCGGGACCTTTACAGGATTATTGCCGATAGTCTAAAGGTGCGTTTAAACCAAAAGAGCATTCGCTGTCCTAGCGCCCGTTCTACGAAATCAACCAATCACGTTTTGTGTACCGACCGAATTTCGTAGAGTGGGAGGTTAGAACAGCGAATGTTCTTTTAGTTTGAACGCACCTTAAGTAGTCACTCATTTCATTTTTCTCCCGTGTTAAAGGCCACACACTGTATATCATTCCTAACTTACTCATAAATAGTCTTCTGATGCGAGCTCTGCATATGAGCGACAACACCGTCCACCTTCTCCCTTGACACGTGTGCATAACTGGACCGCTCCACCGTCCGTCCGTTCCAGAAGTATGTATCGGTGGCCTTCCCAAGCTGCCCGTGGATCTTAAAACTGCGGGTCAGACGCGCTGTGTTGAGCTTGTATGTGAGGCGGGTTCCGTCATTTATGCCGAGCACTGGTGATAGGGAAATTGAGATTTTTAGTACAGATGGTGTACTTTTCAGGCTCTATTTATTTATTACACAATAAGGATACAAATAGTTATCGTACATAGCTTCACAAAACTATTTTATATAGTTTGTCTGTGAAGGCACTTCAGTCTCAACCTATTACACAAATAATACTGATACAAAATATATATCTACATTTCTCCGTTTAGTTGTCTTATGTATAATTACTTCGGCGTCCCATAAAGTCTGTTGAACTATTTTATAGGACGTCGAAGAAATGCTTTTTTAGTTGTTTTTTGAAAGCCGCTTTTTTAGGCGTACTGACAATGTACGCGGGCAAAAAGTTTAACAAATATGGTATTCGTTTCTTGAGTGTCCTATCTCCATAGAAGTTGGACACTCTAGGTACCTCGTATTTGCCCGCGGATATTGTTCTAGTAGCGTGCTTATGTTGAACCAAGTTTAGGTGGTCCAGATTTCCATGATTATTCACTGCTAATAGATATTTAAATTTTGATCTAATGTGAGAAGTGGGTAATTTTACGTCAGGTCCAAAACTTCGGAGGGCCATCTGTACTAAAAAACGTCGTACGAGACACGTGCAAAAACGACGTAACTCGTGCCGATTTAAAACACTCCCTGTCGGTCATGTTTTAATACATCGCCACTCGTTTCGAATTTCGTGTTTTTCGCACTTGTGTCGTAATGTACTATTTTAATACACGTTTGGAATTAGTACCCTATAATAAGTGGAATAGTACCCTATAAGTTTACCACATGATTGTTGCAACAGTATGTCACCAGGAGATACTTTTCCGTCCCACTTTTATTAATATAGTTAGTAAAAGACGGGAAATCTATCTCTGAGCATAAAGAGTAAGGTGACGGTATCATGCGGCCGAGATAGAGACATGTCAGTGTTTACAAGTGTAGGTCACGCAAAACACTCAAAAAAAAAAATTAAAACCAATTAAACTGTAACCGATATCTGCTTAAGTTTTTCGTCAGTTGT
>JALPQI010012241.1:0-14764 GCA_025490895.1 Thaumatotibia leucotreta
TAACGTCAATACTTTGAATAATAGAGTAACTAGTCGCAATTTTTTAACATGCCGGTTATTTTCTTATAAATTGTAATGTTTCTATGTGCTCGAAATTGGTAGTGATTTTATTTAGTTTGCGGAAGCCACTGCGGCAGAAACTGTCGAATTTTGTGTGGGGTCATAATTAAGTGTAACTTAAAAAGAACCTCGTAATCCATGATTACATCAATTAATCCCATGTGTCTGGTTAAATTTATCGCCGGTAATATGTAGATTTACATAATATTGTAGACCTCCAACATAACCAACGAATCCAAAAAAAAACTAAATAAAAACATAGCCAGTTTCTAAAACCTTCAAAAATAAATATAATACACAATTATTATTAAACATTGCTGATCATAGGCCCGACCTCCTATGCACGTATGCCCGCGACACAAGGGTAACTTTGGAGAGCATATGTATGGATCTGCGGTTTCATTGCACTGAGTTCACGGGACCTCTGCCCTTCGAGACGCTCAACATTACCACCTGGGACTACTGCTGGAGGCACAAATGGGGGCAGCAGTAAGTATAAGGGTCATACAGATTCTTTTGTATGAGTTAGGTTACGTCGCGGTCGTTTCGTATCCTACCCGCCGCCGCGGCCGACAGCGGCCCGTCGCCCGCGGCGTCCGACGAATGGTGTGTTCGGAAATGCTCGGGAGTGGTCGTTTTCACCCGCCGCGTTTCCAACGAACACCCCCGAGCAGCAGACGCCCGTGGGCGGCGGGCCGGGACGACCACAGCCACAAATCTTCCCTGTATGCCTCCACTACACGTCTGCGGATGGATCCGCGGACGTGTAGAGGGGGTGATTTGGTCATCTGCGGTAGGTATTTAACGTCCGCCATAGATCCGCTCGTTGTCGGTTTTTGTGACCCGGATCTAAGGGCTCAAGGGTGAGCGTCCGGCATTGCGACTACACGTCCGACTGGCCGTCAATCGGCCGTCGTCTACCAATGCGAATGCATGCCTGCAAGTTCCTGGTTTACCACCAAGACAATAAAAAAACATTACAGTTAAAGTTATTAATTACGTATTTCAATAAGATGCCCATGACGTATTGCGTAACTGGCGCACGTAAACGGGCTCAATAAATAGGTTATTTTTTAAATCATGGTGCAGCTGCTACAGTTTCAATTCAACGTCCATCTTTCTCGCGTATAGCGTCTGACGAGATTGTACTCGGACTGAACGCTCGACAGACGTGTGGAACTGTGGACGGTTGGTGAAGATTCGTCTGTGGATGCATGTGCCGACGTCCTCGGATCCATCCGCAGACGTGTAGTGGAGGCAATGGGAAAGTCTGAAACTATAAAAGTATTAATAGACGTTCGAATATGGTCCGCTCCGCACAGCGAACTTGGTCCGCTCCGTACATGCGCTCGGCTCGCCACACCATCGCACCGTTCAAAAACGGTCCAGTGCTTTTCGTGCTACTTAGACAGCGATCACGTCGATATGCCTCCGATTTATCCATCATAGCCTATTGAACATTTTCGAGTATGTACTATATTTCAATAAAAAGACATTTCAAAATTATATTTATACATGTATCAAAAGGTACCTAAATAACTGGAGTATCATAAATATTTTATTGTTTGTTTACTTTTAATTAATTAATAATTACCTACAAGTGCGGTGCGGTGGCGCCGTCCACACGAGCGAACTTGGTGCGGACCGCACCAAATCCTGTGGGAAAACCATCGAACCGACCGCACCGTCAATAATAATAATAATGTCGGCGGACCGTTGAACACACCATCGAATTTGGTACGGAGCGGACCAAGTTCGCTGTGCGGAGCGGACCATATTCGAACGTCTATTAGTACTTTGACATACAAAGATATATTATGTTCTTAGAAACCATGTCACCGATAAAAAGAAAAACTGCATTCATACACTTGATAAAAATATATATAATTCTTCCATCCGTCCCTCTAAAATGTTATAGTAAAACAAAATAAATTAAAATAATGTCGGTAGCAGTTACGAAAACCTTGAAACATATACTATATTAAAAAAAAATACAATATGTATTTACTTGGTTACCCATACCTAAGAATATGATATAAAGAGATAAAAGATGATTTTGCTATAAAATAAAGGTACATACTTCTCGTAAGTTAGATAAAGAGAGTAGCTAACTGTATTAAGGGAGTACCTATCTAATTAAACAGTCGGCACTGTCGGCAGTCTTCGTATTTTCGAATCATCATCATCATCATCATATCAGCCGAAAGACGTCCACTGCTGAACATAGGCCTCCCCCAAAGATCGCCACAATGATCGGTCCTGCGCCACCCGCATCCAGTCCATTTTCGAATACTAAAGTTTGGTATTCGAAAATAAATTAAATAATTAAATTCTAAAATATTCGAAAATATTTTTTTGTCGGCCTCCGTAGCCTAGTTGGTATCTGCTTACGAAGCTGGTGGTCGATTTGTGTAAGATGTCCCAAGAAATGTTTAATGTTTTACTATGTCCCAAGATATTTATTTATTATAATTTGTTTAATTTTTCAGGAAGGAAAAAATTGACCTCAGACCGCAAACAGGTCCGAACGAGTGGTCCTGGGTCTGGTACGTGAAAAACATGGGTGGCTATGAAAGTCATTTGGCGGATCAAACGTTACCAACTTAAAGTATCTTCTATCAACATAAATATACCTACTTTGATTGATGTCTTACTATATAAGTAATATATACAAATACACCTAACATAACAATACAATGCGCCCTAGCGTCTGGATAAACGTAAAACAGTGCTTGCAACGTAAATCAACTTACTTTTACGTGATTATTAAGTGGTGAGAGCTCCTGCCTATTCTGAATTCAGAATCCTCACTGTGAAGAACAAGTAATATACTTTACCCACCTTATATAAATATTATATTTATAAGAATGGAAAAGGTTTTTTATTTTCCGAACAAAATTACTATAATTTATATTCTACTCAAATAACCACTTTTTCACCTCAGCGGTTCAAACATAGCGGTTTTGCTGCTTGAAACTAGTGAGCAAAATGCGATTTTACTGCGAGAGTGAGAAAAACTAACTTTTTAATTTTCTGTATCGTTGCATAGTCGCATGGCATCTTACCATACTGAGTTGCGGGTTGTAGTACAAACTTTGAAAATTTTAACTTCATTACATCCGTCACTTTCATTCCGTTACCGAAAAAAGCGATAGATATAAAACATATCGATTCGTCATTCGACATAGAAACCTTCGTAGTAGACCCTCATTTTTTTTTAACACGTTCGCTGCGGAACCAAAAGGTGCGTTAACTGGCCGTTTGGCCTGGGTACTCAATGTTTATTCCGCTGCGATATGGGGCTCATTGACCATTTCAGGTATCGACAGCTATAAATGACAATAATTTTGCTGAAATGTTAAAATTTTGATACCTGACTATGAATATCGCTAGTCGATGAGTTGGTTGATGAATTGCTTATAGTCCTTGCTTCGCCCCGGGTTCCTACTATTTACAAAAATATATGTAAGGTCTTGTGACCCGATACCGCACTGAATAATGGGTCTGTTTCAGGAAGTATTAGTGATGGGAAAGAAGTTATCGACATGTTACTTTTATATCATTTATTTAAGACACGATATGTACTCAATAAAAATAAGACATTAAGTATTATATTTAACATTATATGTGGAATATCACGTATCTCTGGAATATTTTTATTGCGTAATTGTGCTCCCTTTTCCTCTACTCACGTGCTTCTACTGGTAGCTGTGTGACTGTTTACGCGTCCTCTCTTGGCACAGTATTAAGGATATGTCTTTCAGGTCGATTTTGCTGCTAGTCATATTTTTTATATTATTTTTCACAAACATTTTTCTTAGTTTCGATATTTTCAATATCTACATTTTAAGTTTTATTGTTTTGACCGAGGCATAATAAATGATCAAACTGCAATAATTATGTCACGAAAACGTAAACAAACACTCAAATAATGCACTATCGTACTTAAGTCTATTCCCGCTAATGATGTCACGATCACGACACTAATCGAAAGTAAATAATACTATCACCTACAACAGTGCGTGAAGGGGTCGAGTGACCTTATAATCTATGACAGGCTTTTCGGCCTATTATCCGCAAGGAATCGAAAAAAATATTGATCAGTGCGGTTTCAGGTTGAAAAACCTTAGCACAGTTTTAATGCTTTATTGAATAGCCCTTAAAGTCCTAAACTCAAACCTATACTTGTCTCTTTTGTGCATATAAAAATACTCATTATACACCCTCCGCACCAGGGGAAGTTCACAGTTTTTCGCCTCCGCACAGAACGGAAGTACATTAGTACATGCATCGGTATTTAAGCCTTATATCGCAGCGAACGTGTTAATCCTTGTGGACAGGCGAAAGTACTGCCTACTGCCTAGGTATTAGGCCCCCAAAAAGTGGGAATGAAAAACTCGTTCGGATACAAAATAAATTTGTAATTCGTGTTAAACTTGTATAGGTAGAGGTACCTACAGAACCTATAGGTAATAAATCTAATACGAGTATTATTGCCACCATATGAGTATTTCAATATTCTTAAAATAGATACCTACAATGAGGAGAGCAATATTTGACGCGAATTTTATTAATATAATTTGTTATTTTTTAGGGTTCCATAGCCAAAATGGCAAAAACGGAACCCTTATAGATTCGTCAAGTCCGTCTGTCCGTCTGTCACAGCCGATTTACTCGGAAACTATAAATGCTACAGTCACGAAATTTGGTAAGGATATGTGTTGTATGTATGAACCGCTACAGGATTATGATACTAAATTGTAAAAAAAATAATTGGGGTGGGGGCCCTCCATACATGTAAATGTAACTGAGGGATAGAAAATTTTTTTTCGTTGTATATAAGCGTGTGGGGTGTTAATAGAAAGGTCTTTGAAAATGATATGAAGGTTTATAAATCTCATCCGCCGGGAGGAAGAAAAAGTAAGAAAAACCGCAGTGCAGTTTATTAGTGCAAGGCTAGCTTTTCCGGAAAATTTATTCAGGGAAATTTGGATGAGTCACATTAAGCCAGCGTAAGCAATTAAGTAGTTCCAACTCGTATTGTTATTGATTTTGTTTTCCGACGCTACCGAGCTAGCGTAAATGGCGTAATTCCGATGATGCAACGGGCGTTGTAGTCGGTCCAGTATAAGTGAGACCCGAATGACCGTTGTAAATGTATGTAATCAGAGGTCAGCCCTTTAAATTGGCAATATCTAATCCCAAAACTCGGTAAGCGATGTACCAGGAGTAGCGGGATTGTTAGAAAAATTAAGATTAGAAAGAATATCGAGAGAATGTCTTGCTTGCACTAAGATCTAATGGCTATGTTTATCTCTGTGGCTCCATGTGTATTGCGCAAAATATGGGGGTCTCGTTTGCACAACCACATATTTCGTATTATTTTATCTCTATTAGGCATTGTGCACATAGACATTACAGTAGTGTGTAGTATTTGCGACGGTGTGGGTGCGGGTATGGCTTGCCGTGTTGACAAACTATGAGCTTCACTCATCTACCCCTTATAGGTTATAGGTTATAGGTTTGCGCGGGCTAAATTTCCGCAACTCGACGTCAAAAATTTGCGCCTATTTTGCGTGATGGGTTGTCGGCACTACTCTTGCCAACCCAGCTCTACCAGAAAGCCTAGCAGACCCTTGATGTTGCCGACGACTTCTGGGAGAGACCTCGGGGATCCGAGGTGTTGTGCCCGGTATTCTGCCACCCCTGGACACACGAGAATGACGTGGGCGGCTGTCTCTTCCTCCTCCAAGCAAGCTCTGCATAGGGGACTGTCTGTAACACCTATATTAAACAAGTGTTTGTTTAGTGAGGCGTGGCCTGTTATAGCTCCAGTGAAGAGACAGAGCTGTGGCCTCTTCATCAGTTTCAGCCTCCGTGACAACCCGGGGTTGATCGTCGGGAGGGCTTCTTTTGATTGCCTACAAGTACCTAGGTCTGACCAATACTTCTGGTGTTTTACCTTGGTGTTATGTCGCAATGTGCTTCGCAGCCAGGCGTGTGGCAATGGTATGGTCGGCTCTGGTCCTATCGTTTCCGCCTCTGAGCCTCCTCTTGCCAATACGTCAGCTGCATCATTACCTCGCGAGTTACTGTGTCCTTTTATCCACTGTAGGGTTATGCTATTGGTTGTACATACCTCCGACAGTGCTTTGTGACATTCGTAAATTAGCCCCGAGGTTATAGTGTAACTCTGCAGGGCTTGCAGTACTGATCTGCTGTCAGAAAGTATACGGATGGGGTAGTCCATCACCTTCCTTGAGATTATTGCGTATGCTGCCATTATGATGCCCATACACTCCGCCTGGAAGACAGTGTTGTAGGCCCCTAATGGTGTAGAAATATGTATGTTTAGGTCCTCCGAAAATACTCCAGAGCCAGTACCTGACCTTGTTTTGGACCCGTCCGTGAAGATCCGCAACTCTTTTGGGTTGAGACCTTCGTGGGGGTCCTCGTGTAATTGTATTTTGTATTTCTTGTCAAACACGAACTGCCTGGGTATCCTGTCGGTCACCGCTTCTATGAGCGGTTCCTTACCTATAGCCTCGTAGAGGATTTCGGTGTGTGGTACCCGAGGCGGTCTCCAGAGATTTGACTTTTTGAGACGTACCGCTGTCGCCAACGCCTCCTGTTGTATGTGGAGATGTAGCGGCGGTAGGTTCAGTAGGGCTTCCAGGGCCGCAGTGGGAGTGGTCCTCATGCTGCCCGTGGCTGCCATACAGGCAAGCCTCTGGAGTCGTTGCAGTTTGTCAGCGACGGTGGATAGCCTGGTTCGTGGCCACCATACTATTGCACCATAGCTTATTATTGGTCGTATTACTGCCTGGTAAAGCCACAGAATGATCTTGGGTGTAAGTCCCCAAGTTTTACCCACCATCCTGCGACATTGCCAAAATGCGACTGTAGCTTTATCGATTTTATTGTTGAGGTGATTACTCCATTTCAACTTACTGTCTATCGTAACCCCCAGGTACTTTACCTCGGTTGATAGTTGGAGCTCTGTATTGAATAGTTTAGGCAGGCGGTAGTTGCCCAAGTTCCTTTTGTTGGTGAACATCACTAGCTCTGTCTTTTTGGGATTAACCGTGAGTTCGTTTTCGTTGCACCAGCGTTCCACGATAGCTAGCGCGGAGCGGGTGACATCACATACTGTATTTGTGTGATTTCCGCTCGTAAGTATCACTATATCATCTGCATAGCCTATTGTGTAGTAGTGATTGTTATTAAGTGTGGCGATCAAGTCGTTCACCACGAGATTCCATAGAAGCGGTGAGAGGACACCCCCTTGAGGGCATCCCTTCGCCACTAGAGCAGTTTGTGCCTCGCCTGAGCCTAGTTTGATTATTCTCTGACTCAGCATGTTGTTTATCCAGTTAGCCATTACCGCATTCGCTCCATGTCTTACGAGTGCTGCTGCAATGCTGGTGAAGTTGGTCTTGTCAAAAGCTCCTTCGATGTCTATGAAGGTACCAAGACACATAGACCTGTTTTTGATCGCTACCTCGATTTTACTTACTACTGCGTGAAGTGCCGATTCTGTAGATTTGCCTGGGCTATAGGCATGTTGGTTTGGATGCAGTGGTTTTCCAGTTAATACCCTCTCCCTCAGGTGTCTATCGCATAACCTTTCTAATGTTTTCAGCAGAAAAGAGATCAGGCTGATAGGCCTGAACGATTTGGGGTCTGAGTAGTCGCTTTTACCTGGTTTTGGTATGAAGATGACTTTGACCTCTCTCCATCGCTTCGGTACGTATCTGTGAGCCAGACAGGCGCGTAGGACGACGGTGAGTTTGGGGATAAGACTTTCGCCTCCCCATTTAAGAAGCGCTGGGAAGATCCCATCTACTCCCGGCGACTTATATGAGTCAAAGCTGTTTATGGCCCACCTTACTCTCTGTGGGTCGATTACCTCGTTTGTTTGGCGCCAGTCTTCCTCTGTTGGGGTTAACTCTGCCTCCGTCCAACTGATTGACTGCGATATTTTGCACTCTGGGAAGTGCGTTTGTATGAGAACAAGTTCTGCCTCATCCTGTGAGTTGGTGAGGGAATTGTCTGGTTTGCGCAGGGTTCCTAAGGTTACGCTTGAACTATTGGAGAGAACTTTCCTTACCCTGTTGGCTTGTGCGTATGCCTCAATGTTGGTACAGAATTTACGCCAAGAGTTGGTCCTTCTGTACCTGAGACGTTTTTTGTAATTGGACTTGGTGTTTTTATAAATATCCCAGTCCTGGTCTGAGCCTGTGTTCATTGCCCTGTTCAGTTGACGCCTCATCTTGCCTCGTAGTCTCTCCAGCTCGGGTCCCCACCAGTTGGTCTTATTGTTGAGGCCAGCTGGGGGCATAGATAGGGGACATGTTTGGTGGTAGCAGTCAATAATGCTGTCAGTGATGACTCCTACCTGTTCTTCTATCTGTGCAGTGCCTATTATTTTAGGAGGATCCATTTGGTCTAAGACCGTGCCTATGCGCAAACTGTATTGAGCACGATCTGTTCTACGTGGATTCCGTCTTGGCAGTGCTACGACTGTATTTACCTGGAAGTCGAAACGAATCCATCTGTGATCCGAGCATGACAGTTCTTCCGATACGTGCCAGTTCGAGATGTGTTTCGCTACTTCCTCGGTTGCTAGAGTCAAGTCAATGATTGTTTTACTTCGTCTAGTGACGAATGTGGGTTGGGAACCAATATTAAGTATGTTTAGGTTTGTTGTACATAGGTATTCAACTAGTTTCTTACCTCTGTCGTTACCTGTCTTCATGCCCCATATGGCGTGATGTGCGTTAGAGTCAGTGGCCACGATGAGTTCGAGTCCCGACTCTTCGCAGAAGTTGACCAGCCTTGTTAGCTCGTGTGGTGGGGGGTCGTCCGCTTCCGGCATGTAGACTGAGGCTACGACCACCTCTCGAAGGCCAGTGTCCTGCGCTCCCTGCACTCTTATTGCGCACAGGTCTCTAGAACAAAAGCTTGTTAGGGGATGCGCATGTATATCTCTAGATATGTATATGCAGGTCCGGGGGTTGTCCGGCCCTGCGTAAACTGTTAGCTTACCTCCTATATTGCGGAGTCCGCAAACAGAGCCTTTCCTGACCCACGGCTCCTGGATCAGTACTACGGCTGTGCTGTTGACCTCCAACCACTTCCGGACTTGAGCCGTGGCGGTTTCACTGTGGTGGAGGTTCGCTTGTAAGAAGCTACAAGTCGGCGAAGGGTGTCCCGCCATTGGGGTCAACCTCCTCCTCCGACATTACCTCAACCTCATCCTTCCCGATGATCAGCTTGCCTAGCTCCTGCGTGCACTCTCCTTCACTTTCCGAGTGGTCGCGAAGAAGTTCTTCTTCGTCCTTCTCGGAACCTGAGGCAGAGTGCACTGGAACTTGGGACTCGGGTTCCGCGACTGTGTCAGCGGAATGAGTCAACCCGGCAGTGTCCATGGGTTCGGGGGTTGAAGCTTGCGCTTCTTTGTTTCCTAAGACGGTGACACTCGGGGGCGGCTGCTCCCCGAATCGGCCTCGTGGTCCTCGGAACTTCACGTACACCGAACCTAGCATGAAGCCAAGTCGGCGCCCGTGATCCACGAGTGCCTGCACCACCGTCTCTGGGACGCTGATGACAGCGAACGTTTCCGTCCCCTGTACGTCAGTGCTGTGGAGTAGCCAGCGGTCTATTTCCGCCCACGGGTTCTGGTAACGAAGAGTCCACGCCACTGCACGGAAGTCTTCCCAGACACCCGGGAACAGGATGCCACAGCGTACCCGTTTCGGCACCTCGCTCTGGCGTTTTACGACTACCCTCTCCCCCTTAGAGAGGGTGATGGTAGCCACAGTACGCCTGAGCCACGCCAGTGTAGCCTGGTCGTTGCACCATAGCCGCAGGGAGCCGTCTAGGAGAGTTGGTTTTCCCCGAAAGAGCGGCCCTGCTGCGTGGCTGTTGCTGGGCTGCATAGCTTCCTGCATTAGCAGGGATTGCAGCTGCTGCTGGACCTCCTCCGACTGCTGCGGGCTGAGATGACCCGAGACGGCTGTGGTAATAGCCACTAAAAGGTCAGCCTTCGCCGCCTCTGCGTAGTTGGTGTGGGAGGTTGCAGTAAGGTTGCCGGTCCTCTGCCTCTTGGGCTCACCTCTTGGAGAGATAGTCTCGTCGAGGCGTGCCCTTTTGGCAGAGGAGCGAGCCCCTTGGGTACTCCCTACCTCGGTCGTACCGCCTGACCCTTTCCCTTTAGAGAGGGCATGGCTTGCAGCTGGGGGACCAGCTGCTGCCTGTACCCTGCGCTGTGCGGGGGCCTCCGGGTGTTGTGGAGGCTCTGGGTTGTCTTTAACCTGCGCTGCTTTACGCTGGTTGTACTTGCGCCGCTGTCGCTTATTCATTTTGTGCGGCTTCTTGGCAGTTTCAGCGGTCTGGGCAGGGGTGTTTGGTTCTGCCCGTTTACCGGACTTCCCCTTGCGCCCCTTTTTGCCTCCGCTCTGCACAGTCCAACCAGCGTCCAGCAACTCGGACGTCAGGTCAATCACCGGCTCGACCGTCGGCATCCGTTCCAGGATAGGAGGAGCAGGCCCCCCTGTCGGAACGGGAACGTCGGCTATCACCGGTGTGGGTAATAATGGCTGGGTACGGTCTATAGCCTGCGCCCTAGCCATCTGTCTAGTCGACGCATCAGGTTTCAGCGCTGCCGGTTTCCCGGTAACTCGTCGACCCTGTGCGGACTTCTTGTGTGACGGTACTGTCGAAACAGCGCCGCCACGGTGTGTTGTGTGAGAGGGTACTGCCGAAGCAGCGCCGTCACGATGTGGTGTCAGTGGTGGAGGCCTTGCCGGAGCAGTGCCGCCACGGTGTGATGTGTGTGGTGGAGGCCCTGCCGGAGCAGTGCCGCCACGGTGTGATGAGTGTGGTGGAGGCCCTGCCGGAGCAGTGCCGCCACGGTGTGTGGATGAAGAGGGGGGTACTGCCGAAACAGCGCCATCCCCTCGGTGTGTGGTGTGTTGTGCGGAGAGGTTCGGTACAGTGTTTCCTGCGCCGTCCCTCTCTTGTGTTTGGGTGCCTTCCGGTTTCCCTTCCGGCTCCCTTGGGGTTTGGGATCTTGGGTTTGCCATGATTCCGTTTTTAAATTTTTCACCTCTCGAGCTTCCCACCCTCCGTGGAGCCCGCACCTTTGGGGATGTCACTTGGACACCAGGACTACCCAAGAGGTATAGATGTGGTGAGTTGGGTCTCCTGCGCGACATCGGGTGCTGCAGACATGTGGCCGGGAAAAATCGATCCTATTTTCCCCAGTGGCTCCACATGCCCTTGCTCCTTCAGCATGGCCGAGCCCCAGCAACCTCCCAGAGGACGCCCTCCCCACATCTCGCCTGCGGACCGTACCACCTCGACCGTACGGGACGCGGGTCCGTTCCCTGCAGTGGCTAGCTACAGGGCAACCGTTTCGCCAGAAATTCGGACCGAACGGGGCTTGTTGTCTAGGGGGGTAACTAACCCCGACCCCCCGTTGACTCAACCCCGCAGGACTCCTGCATCCCCGCTGACGGCGTTCAACTGCGCAGGACATACGCAGGTAAGCGGTTATAGTCTGCTAAGGTCGCCTACACCCTTAGCAGAACCAGGAGGCATCACGAGGCAACGTAGCTAGCAAGGAGATCGAAATCATTTACTAGCTATGTCGTCCGTGGGCCTCACTCATCTACCCCTTTTACTTATATCAATGGACTATACCCACTAGGACGTTCCGGCGCCGGCCAACACCGTCTCATACTTTTCCATACAAATAATAGTTTTTCGTCTGATACGTTCATGCTACGGACATGGTATGGTATGGTCTAGTGGGCAGAGACCATAAAGGGCGTAAAATGATCGGGTTGTCTGTGAACGAAAATTTTGATAATACATTTTTATCTCGAAGTGAACCCAGTTTCAACTTAGCGTTAAAATAAAGTTCACTTCCCCCGTGAGGCTAAAGCATATAGTATATCTTTACAGACCACGATAAACTCATTGAATACTAATGAAGCTGCTATTATGCGTCGCAGAACACTGTAATAAACCAAATTGATGAATCCTTAATGCATTCAATCTATGAGCATAATTAGAGCGAATACCAAATTTGAGTCGGTCATGCCAATACGAAACCGTTGAACAAACTTTGACTTCGTTATGAGCATTATCCAAGTTAATTAAAAACATTACACTACGGCTAGGTATATTATGGGAACAGGAACCAGTCAAACTCAGTATGATATAAGTGACTGGACTAACGTAATGCGTCCTTTGCTCCTAGTGCACATTCTGTGTAGTAAGTTATATTTGAATATAATATAATATGTTACAATATAATATGTTATAATATGTTACAACAAAGCTTTTTAATCTCGTACCCTAGACCACTCAGCAATTTTTGTGGCCTAAACACGGTACTCGACTGAAAAGCTCTCTATTATAACACTATTGTGTACAGTACTTTTGCTACGAGGCAATAAAAATAAGTAAACAAAAAATAATGAAATATTACGCTGAAACGAAGTGCAGATTCTGAGGTGGCCGCTCGTTGATGTTTTTTTTGCTTTGATTGGTCTTATTATAGTTGCCTACAGCGTTGTCTTATGAATACATTACTCGTATAGTTGAGTTGCGAACTCGACGGAGATGTATAAATTAATATAATTTTATGTACGTAATCCTGATTCAAACATTACAATCGACGAGTAGAAAAAATATATAAAAATTATCTGTAGCCGTAACATGAGTTGGCAAGTATCGGTTAGGTTAGCTTATACTCCAAACGTAAAACAGGACATCGCGCTCGCTCCAATAAATAAGTGCGATTGCAATAGAATGCTTTACCGATCGAGTAAAACCTAACTTAATCGATAGGTACTTGAAAAGTCATGATACGGCTACTGTTCAGTATACAACGTCATTGTAATATAATTAAACACAAAGAGTACATATATGCGTTTAATTGCATAGCAATAGACATGAATTTGGTGTACGGATACTTGATGGCAAATTGTACATAGACATCACTCTACGAAATTCGTTCGTTACACAAAAATTATTCGTCGATATTCGTTGATTTCGTAGAGTGGGGGATAAAATGAGCGAACATAGGTACGTAAGTACGTACCTAAATAATTCATCAGACCTCGGTATTTGTTATATTCTTACCCCCTTATTCATAAACGTTTGTTAACTTAACAAGCTGCTAATAATTGTTTGTCCCTTTCGGTCTTAACATTGTGTCCATAAGAGCAAAAGGGATAAACATATTAACGGCTTGTTAAGTTAACAAACGTTTATGAATAAGGGGGTTAGTGCATACATTTGGTAAGCCTTACAATTTTGTAGTATTTGGTAGATATCCTTGTTGCCTTTTAGAATTCTCAATACCGAGTTTCTGTAGGGACATTACCACTTACCATAGAGTCTATGGTAAGTGGTAATGACATAGCATGGCATAGACCATGAGCATAGACATAATAAATTACGCAAACGTATTAACGTTTATAAGTGAATAAGGGGGAAACATAAATGTTACCCCCTTATTCATAAACGTCTCCTAATTTAACATGCCGCTAAGTATCGTTTGTCTCTTTCGCTCTAATGGACAAATTGATAAGACCGAAAGGAACAAAAAAACGTAGGGGGGCTTGCTAAGTAACGACGTTTATGAATAAGTATAGTCCATTTCAAAACGAAGGCCCCATGCCACTCGAAACATTTGTCATTTAATTGGTCCACTACAATTTGGCACGTGTCATACACCGATGTATGCAAAAAATATCACCCACAAAAGGATATTGCCAGGTATCTTTTGTTACCACTGATCCTATAGTTGACGCCTAATGACTTTGTCAAGTAGAATCGGGCCTTCGTATTTGAAATGGAGTTTAAGGGGGTTTGTTTGTCTCACAGTCCGCTCATAGTTAGTAAGGCCACGGGTTACTGGAACAGAATGAATTGTAACCTAATGTAAGTACCGTTGTTGTAGTGTCACAATGGACGTATGGTAAATTCGAGTTCAACCCCAAGGATGATTTCAAGCCATTGGACCCACGATATGAGCCCCAACATATCGGCAACATAAATTGGCCGCCCTGCATAAAGGATCTGTTGCACTGCTGGGAAGTCGTCAAGTGAGATTTTTTCATCGCAAAATTTTTCAAGGGCTTGTCCATTAATCACGTCATACGATTTTGGCCTGTTTTAGACCCCCCCCCCCCCCCCCGTGCAAATATGATGTGTGATGTTTTGCCAAGTTAAGTAGTCTTTTTCATAACACTTGAATTTACGTAATTGTTTGCCAACTACGAGGTAAATATTCGCGAACTTTTGAAACTTTACTATATCGATACCTTTAGGCTCAAACGCCGGGACGTAAACGCCATTTTGGCCAAAATGAGTTTTTAATGCAGTTTAGTTCAGTTTTTTTTTCTCTATCGATATGTGTAGTTAAAACAACGAAATTCGACAATTTAGGGCATATACGACCCACGTATTTCCAGGAGATTTTTTAAAAGCAAGAGGCGTATTTGATACATTTACACAATTTTTTGTTTATTTAGGTAATAAGTTCAGTAATAAAAAAATAAAAAGGTCTTATAACCAAGTTGTTATAAAATGTTTATCAAACAAAACTAAACAAGCTCATACGACGTAGAAATCATGCTACTTAATTTAGGTAGTATGACTCTAGTAGGCTACATTAGGTTTATAC
>JALPQI010012242.1:0-46008 GCA_025490895.1 Thaumatotibia leucotreta
AACTAGGTCGATTTGTGTAAGATGTCCTAATATATTTATTTAATGAAACGAACTTAACCGTGGTGCTAGAAAAAGTAAAGTCTATCTCTAGGACTACAAAGGTAAAGTCATTTCATTCAATAAAAACTACGTAAGTGTAACTACGTTATACTTTAATCTAAATTTCAAACTATCAATTATATAAATACGTTTTAACCGGACCTGGTCATACATAACACACCACATGCAATATATTTACGTATCTTGCATAATCCTTTCATCGCGAAAGAAATCACCAACGTTGTCTGACTCGACCAAATCATGCCAAAAAGGTTGTCGGTCGATGGGCATTAATGGGACTAATTTATTAATTATTTCTGCCTTGTCCACGTAGTCGTTTTGCTCAAGTTGTATTTAATATGAGTAGAGATTTCTTTTTATTTGTAGGTATTCAAAATGTACGTGTTAGTACAATAAACTTCAATAGAGTAAATCATTACAAACAAAAAATATGTACAATGTAATACTTACTTTATAAATACTTTCTTCTCTCTGCGCTGATTTTTTTTAATTATTTTCCATGACTTTGGACACTTAACTTTGCAACTATTATTCTGTTATAAAACGATTATTGTTCTTAGTTAATCTTTAAAAGATACAAAGATACAACTCACAAATCAACAAACTGACTGTGACAGTTCGTTATTAACAATATTAGTAGGGTATAAGTGCACTTTATACGTAATATTGTGGGTAAGTAATCAACATTATTATAAGCCTAAGATCACAGTGACAATGTTAAATCCAAGTGTGTCGCATTTATAGCAAATTTAAAGTCTAGTAAGTCGGAGTTTTTGAACAATCGGACAACGATAAAAACAAGTATCTCTCTGGGAATATGTTAAAAACAATCAAGTCGAATTGACACGCTTGCTTTTAGGATTGTTAAGGCTGACTCACTTGCATTTATCTAGGTTTAAGTCACTGAAACGACTTACTTGGATTCGTGTTTTTCAAATTACTGAAAAATCAAGCTATCTAAAATATTGAAAAAAATCTGGGTTGTGCGTCTTTATGTCAGGAATTCAAAAAGTCAAAAATCAAAATTTTGCAAAAAACGGACTTACTTGATTATAGTTTGGTACAGCCGTCCTGTAGGTACCACGTCTAGTCATTTGTCTTCATTGCCGTCACGTTCTAACAAGTATACAAGTGCGAAAGTAACGCATAGCCCGATAAACGATTAACTCCTGCCCACAGTAAGCCACCCGAGCGATATGACTTATATTTATATGTTTGTACATGTTACCTTATTCAAATGTTTGTCACAATATAAGCCTCTATAACATACATATATATGTATAGTTATAATAGGCATGATGACTGGCAAGTAAAATCAGCATCTTTTTTCGAACTGTCAAAACGATCACCACTATGGAAATTTATATGAAATACTCAAAAATGACGTCACGTTTTGAGTACTGCCAAATGACCTACTCGTTTAAGTTCTTTTCAGTTTATTAAATAGAAGTTCTATACAAAAATTACTGCAATCTGTATCTTAGTAATCATTTCTTCGTAAATAATTTATTTTAAATACAGTCATCACCCCTATTACTAATATTCTTCTTCATTATTTTTGCAGACATTGTATAACCAGCACTACACAGCTTCTGGGCACGTTCCCGCTAACTCACTTACAATTTCTACCCAATTACAGATGTCCGAAGGAAAAAGGAAGCATCTAAAACGACCAATATCCAACTTTGCAGCCGAAGTAAGTGAATTATGTTAGTATTCTTGGATGGGTTTCATAAGTACTGCAATACTGTTTTAAGAACTCCCTGTAGGCGAAAAAGAAAAGTTGCTGTTGTATGTGGTTGTAATCGGTCCATATTTATTTACATTTGTTTTGTTTGTGTTCGCATTTTAAACATGTATTTGAATATATAACTAGTACATACAACAGGTGACTTACTTAAGTTTTTTACCTAATACGCTTGTATTTTTAAAAGAATATTAGTCTCGCACGGAATGATAATTTTAGCAACAAAATAACACGTTTTATTCTACGACTAAGTCAATTTAGAAATTGATCATTTGTCTTAGTTCAAATGTATAGTGAGTAAAGCATACAATATAATTATTATAGAATTCCGTGGTGTACAAATATATGTAGGTAAATGTAGAATCTATTTAATTGCAAAGATAGTCACCATCGCTTCGTCTGTTTTATTTATGACTAGTACGTTTTTGATATCGGCCACATTTGGTCACTTGTATTTTTTACATTGCGTCAATATTGAACATCGTGTTATTTAAAAAATATGCCACGCAATGCCAGTTTTGATCAAAGAAACCGCGGTAATAAGCTAAATAGCCCGAACAGTTGAAAATAAAATGCGCAGACATTACAAAGGCAGTCAGTCGCACTGGAACGGCTAGAGTTGTCTGTCTCTGTCCATGTTATCTAATTGTATCAAGGAATTAGCTGTTGCTATGTACAGCATTATACAGTGTGTATATGAAATATAGCCGCATATTGTAACCAGACGTAGATTTAAGTATTATAGTCTAACTTTTATGTCAATTATTAATTTAGCGTTAACTTCCATGCTGTAATTAATTTTTGTATTTTTTTTTGAGCAGCAATGTACGACGTACACTTATCACTAGTGACAGTTGTGACATTACGATGTTTATTGTCAACAAACAACGACAAAGCTTTACATTGCGTGCTGAATAATTTTATATGAAAAAAAAAGTTTGCTTTTATTTCAATCATTTTACGATAAATATATAAATTAGTGCCTATACTAAGACTCCCTAAAGTTTGCGGTTATATCAAATATACACGCTGTATTTAGCGTACACAATTTACGGTTCGCGTAGTTGTAGCAGTTCTAAGCGGTGTCATAGTGTCATCACATATACAACTTACCTTGGTCGTAACCTTCGGCCTTCGCGAATCTCTTTCCTCAATGCCTTAGACTCGACATCATGAGTGCCACAAAAGCAACTTGATGACACAACTTACCTTGATCATGATCTTCAGCATCGCGAATCTGGTAAATTGGTTCTTCTGCGCCTTAGACGCTATGTAGCACATCATGAGCGCCACAAACGCTTTCTTGGCTGTTTCATAGTGTCATCACCAGTGGTCGGATATCCCGGTGCAACAAGGGGTGAATGACCTCAAACATTATACTAATATGGATATACCACGGGATTCCACAAAATTACATCCAGTAAAGTTTAGTAATATTTTGTAACGCAAAATAAGTGCATGTACATACGCGTTTATTATTATGCGATTTCGACAATTATTTTAAAAGATAGGTTATACATTTTATTTAATATCGACCTTAGTACCAAATAGCCTTTTGGTATGAATATTTTTAAATAAAAGAGTTTAGCTTTAAAAATAGACGCTTTTTACTAAGGCACAATAGGTTCCACATCTAGAAATTGCGAACGTAAAAAAAAAAGAAATATCATATAATACACGATTATTTTAATCCGTGATCAGGATTAAAACAATATCCATACCCAGCCTAAATTAAACATTTTAGGTGAGGTCTCCCGCAGATACCTCAAAATTTTATTAACTTAAAGTTAAAGAAAAATTGTATCCAATAACCACTGAATGGTACATGGTCTTCCTGTGGTCATCAATTAGTAAATATATGTATTTTATGAAAGAATTATGGCTTATTACTAGGTTCTATAAAGTTAAAATAGCATATAATTATTTTCTCTAGATTCTCTATTTTCAATCGATTCCTTTTCACATCTAAAATCCATTTGTACGTCGAAAAAGTCCTTTCCACTTCTACGGATGTCAGTGGAGCAAAGGACCATGGGCATATTTGTATGGACAGTGGACCAAGGACCAACAGAAATGAAAGTGGTGTCATTAAATAGGTATTTACATTTATTTCATTTCATTCTACGGCCACTATGTTCAATTCCATTGCAAAACGGAGATATTTGTATTTTAGTCAGAGTTAATACTATGATGAATGGTGTCTGAACGACGGTGATTTAATTAGAGAGTGCCCGCAGAACGCCTCACTCATATAAAATTATCCAATGGAATTCAACTTTGCACCTATAGAATGAAATAAAGTACATAAACAGACCTTTCTAATGACACTACTCCCAGCTCTGTTGGTTTTTGGTCCATTTTGACGCATAGTCCTTTGTAAAGAGACACTTCATTAGGTGCGGTATTATTTGAAATTTGGTCTGCGTATTCTCTAATGTCAAATTTGGGATTGTTCGACTTAGGATCACGAGCTCTTTCAATCCTACTAGGAGAAAAAAAGTGTCCAAAAATTTTTTTTTTCCATTACGCTATCGTTTTTATAGACTTTGTATGGCGATAGCGTAATGGAAGAAATTAAAAATTTACAGTTTTTTTCACCTATCAGAATTAAAAGAGCTCGTGATCCTGAGTCGAACAAGTCCAAACTAGTCCGAATTAAAAAAAAAGTGTTTTGAACAACGGTTTGTGAAAACGCCCAAAGATTTCGTTTATGTTCGCAATTTGAGCTGCCTTTTTAAGTATACCTATCAGATCTATATATTTTTTTCAAACTAAACCCGGGAATTTAGGTCATATCCATATTAACTTTTCTACTTGGTATCCCCTGGTGTTGCACCGGGATATCCGACCACTGGTCATCACAAACGTACCTTGATGACCTTCGACATCGCGTATCTGGTGAAGAGGTTCCTCTGCGCCTTGGACTCGTTGTAGCACATTAGCGCCACAAACGCTTTCTCGGCTGTGTCATAGTATCATCAGCGACATCATGTGATGTCCCTGATGGTTCCTCTGCGCCTTGGACTCGTTGTACCGCGTTATGTAACTTATGTATGAGCGTCACAAGCACCTTCTTGGCTGTGTCATAATACCATCAGAAACTAACCTTGATCATGACCTTCAGCATCGCGTATCTGGTGAAGAGGTTCCTCTGCGCCTTGGACTCGTTGTAGCGCGTCATGAGCGTGACGAGCGCCTTCTTGGCGGTGTCATAGTTCTCGTCCAGCCGTATCCGCACCATGCGCAGTCGCTCGTTCGTCTCTATCACCTCCTCCTTGGTCTGCCCGCCTGGTACAAAGAGAGTAAAAAATATGGTTTTTGAATATTTTATTTATTCGTTTGGAAGATTACGGGTCGATTGCAAAAAATGTATACATAGTTAAGGCCTTAATTAAAACAAAAAATCACTATCGCATCAATTGTGTTACGAAAGTTAGTCATAAACGATATAATATACTCTGTCCTACAACATTTGGCAATAGAAAAAGGGGGCGAATGAAAAAAAATATTGTTTATCGTTAACAGAAAAAAAAATTTTTACTGCCAAAAGTTGTTACACAAAATTTAACTTCGTAACACAAAAATGACCACGTAAAATTTTGGATGAAATCAAAGTCCATCAAATCATATTTTTTTTGCGATTTATCGGCCTTTATATTACATAGATTTAACAGTTTGACATTGATCTAACGGTAAAAAATAGGACAGAAATAGTTCTAAAACATGATTTTTAAAAAATGGTTACGTGACGAATTAAGTAATTTATAACTGAAGATAATAAGGTTATGTAGAACTTCTATCAAGAGTACAAATATAATAATATATGTTTTATAAGGGCTACAGCTGTCGAACCATAAATGAAACGGCCAGGGTGTCAACTATCTTTCATTTATTCATAATTATTTCAATATTACATGTCCACATATGATGGTATGTTGATCACTAGAACCTTCACCTTATAAATATATTAAATTGGATTTCGGATCGTATCCGAATTCGTTTAAAACCCTGTGGTGAACGGTGGAATTGTGTAAATTTATTACCAGATGATTTTCAGCACCAATTTTTAAATTAAGAGCAGGATAATTAATTATATTGCATATAAATTTGCTCGTTAAGTAATAAGCGAGCACCTACTTAATTACGGTGATAATTGCCTATTATGATCGTTCTCTATCAGAAGGTAGGTCAACTAGAGTCGTAAATTTTTCACGAGCGACGTACTTTGAATTGACGAAATAAGTACATAAATATAGTCCAAATTTTAAAGGACAGGGCCCGATTTTTACTTAATTGTTTGGCTTAAATATTATAATATTGGCGTTTTCAAAATCGATGCCCGTTTTTGTAATCAATAAACGGTACAAAGTATGCAAATAAAAAGCTATAAGGTCATGCGGGGCAAATACAGCTATGAGGTAAATTCAACTAATGGACCATTTCTTTTAATCTGTTTTTAAGAACTTTTGGAAGATACCGAGAACATTCTTTGATTTATTTCAAAAGCAACACAATAGTAGGTAATAAGTATGATCTCTTTACAAATTAAGAGTAGGTATTTAAATTAGTCGGATTTACCTCATAGTTGTATTTGCCCCGCATGACCTTAACATAATTAAAATATAACCAAAACTAAAGTAAACTACCAATTAAAACTATATTTTGTAACATGAATACTCGCTTATAAGGGAAGACAGTTCCCTGAATAAGGCAGTTTTAAATGCCCAAAAATAAAATATTGCAATTTTCAGTATTTTCAAGAAACTGCCATGGGCATAACATAACCATAACCCATTTCACGAGTACGACCTTGATTGTCTATCATTTCAAAACATTATATCTGTTGAAGATGACACCACTTCTCGTAGTCTAACACTTCTCAATTTTGAAAGTCATTTATCAAAACGCACGTCGAGTCGTCAGCTGAAACATCGGGCATTAATCATTGATATGATCAGCGCGTGCCGTGTAGATGCACGTCTGATTGCGGCCGCTTTGCTGATACCTTACCATGAGTTGTATCGACTGCGTAACTGGTTGCTTTAATAGGGTTCTGTAGTCAACTAGGAACCCTTATAGTTTCGCCATGTCTGTACGTATATCAGTGACCAATTAACACTATTAGAAAGATGGAATTAAATCAATCTCGCCGACAAAGTGGTAAAAAAAACTGAAAAAAAGCGTTTTATTAGTGTACCCATCACTACGTTAATGGGGAGTGTTTTTTTTCATTTCAACTCCTCACGTTCGGAAATAATCATCGCTAACTACTTATTATATCACAATGTATACCATCTTTTGTACACAGTTTATAAATACTTTACTTTAGCAACTTTTTTAAAGTTTTGAAACTTTTGAACTATAACTTTAAATAAAACTGAAAAGTAGAACCGCATAATAAAACTTTTTCTTCGGTACTGACATCGAATTTTTTTCTAGAAGAAATGTTTTGAACTTGATAGGTTAAACAGTTTTTGAATAACAACGCCTACACTGAGCAGTGAGCATGGCCCGACATGCTCTTAGCCTGTTTTTTTAACTATTCCCGCAACAGATAAATTAAAGCGTACAGAATTGAGTCACTCCGATAATTCTAACGCATTTTCACTTTTTTACTACCGTTACAAATTAGCAACTGTAACTTTGGTTTCTTCCTTCGTTCTCGTTACGCTCCAGGAAACCTCAAAAGGTAAAAAAGGTTCAGAGACAGTCTAATGAATCGGCGGCCTCACGCAGGCCTCGGTAATCAATGGGCATGGTTGGCATTCCGGTCAGGAGCCGACGAGGGACAGACGTGACGTATATTATGGGATGCAGCTTGGATACAGACAAGGTACTTATAATATCTACAATAATTCAAACATATGACTCCTTATGCCAAGGTGTCTTAAGCTACTGTATATGCTCGTGGGGCGGTGCTCCTAAAACATATCTTATGGAGCTGGAGCGTGCGCAGAGAGCTGTGTTAAAAGTTATGCTTTACCTTCCATATCGATACCCTACTGAGCTACTTTATGATATGGCTGAAGTACCAAGTGTACGCAAACTTTTCATTTACCAAATAGTACGTAGATTTCATAGACTGACAGCACCTTCTCTAGTACTGGGTAAAAAACGCATAGCTCACTACCCAGTACCCCGTTGCAACAGTGCATGGGCTAAAAGACAATTTTCATTTTTGGCGCCGTTTTTATATAACAAAGTAAATAAAACTCTCAACATTATAAAACATAGTAATTTCCAAGTCAAAAAGATAATAAAAATCTGGTTAAAATCTTTAAACTACACGGAAGCTGAAAATCTTTTACAAACAATAATTTAAAGTTAACTTAAAATTATACTTGCACACGCGCATCTTCACACACATACACACACAATACAAAATCATTCACACACAAGACACACACGCGCGCACTCATACTTACATGTTTTAGTATTAAATATAAAAAAAAAAACTGTCTAATATTGTATACTTACCTGTACCTATGTATAATTGGAAAGGAGCTGGCTCTTGAGACACAGGGAAACCTAGTTTGAGAGTCAGGCACCTATCATCATGTGATTACCGAAAGTTGCAATAAAGATATTTATTATTATTATTATTATAATTCTGATAAAATATGTATAACAGCCGTGTAATTTACTTACTAGGACTTTTAGGGCGGTAGAAGGCCAGCTACACTAGTGAGAGAGAGAGAGCCTCGAAATTTACGATTTTCGTGGTAGAGCCGCAGAACTTGATTTGTGTATCATTAATTTTCTAAAAATAAAAATATTTTCGTAACTAGTGTGCAAAAACGAACTTTGCGCACGCTTCGCGCGCGGTAATTTCCCTTTTTGACGCACGCGATGAAAAAATCGTTCCTTACACGTGCAAAAACTTTTTTTTAGCTCTGGTGATTGTCGCCCTCGTTTCACTCGGGCTCCAACTTTCACCCTCGCCGAAAAAAAGTTTTCCCGCACTAGTTAGGAAATGTACTATTTCATTTCTACTTGTGTGTTGTGTAGTCTTTCTTTGATGTCTCACTAAAGTTTATTATAAACATTGTAGATACCTAAAGAATTGCCCGATAGTGGAACAATTAAATTGCGAAATCGAAATTGTGAGATGGTAGGTTAACTGAAATTTCCACAAGTGATTTAGCTGTGTCTATCCAGATGCGTCCCATCTAATCTCGCCCTAATCGAACCGAACAGCGTTTCACTTGGTTCTTCTAACTGAATTCGGTGTAAGCTGAGGAATCGCTTTGAGGATAAATAAAATAAGTAAAAAAAGTTTTAAGTTAAACGGTTTTTATTGCACCAAAAACTAGAAAATAAAAATTAGTTGTAACTAACCGTAGATGCTACTTTTTGCAGACTAATCACGTGAAACTATTATCACTGTAGTCTTCCCAAGTCGGATGCTGAAAGCCACGTTTAGCCTCTATGTCAGTGGATTAAGCGTATCCTAATCGGAAACTTTTACCAACCTGAAATAAAAACGTGGGGCGTACGTAATTGTGATTAAGTCACTTTAAGAACACACATAGAAATCAAGACAGCAATAGAGTAATAAGTTTTGTTCTGGCCTTGATAAAAGTTTTTACCTCTGTAAAGTGTTGGAACAGATGAATGATTCATCGCAAAATTAAAGCTACAATTACATATTTTGAACTTGTATGTTTCTTCATAATAACGCCCCACGTTTTTATTTTAGTTTGGTAAAAATTTCCGATTAGGATACGCTTAATCCACTGACATAGAGGCTAAACGTGGCTTTCAGCATCCGACTTGGGAAGACTACAGTGATAATAGTTTCACGTGATTAGTCTGCAAAAAGTAGCATCTACGGTTAGTTACAACTAATTTTTATTTTCTAGTTTTTGGTGCAATAAAAACCGTTTAACTTAAAACTTTTTTTACTTATTTTATTTTCAAGTTTTTAGTGCAACTTATTCTAGATCAAAGGATGTTATTTGTAATATGCAATACAATTAGGGATGCTAGCGTTTAACTCTCGCGCTTTAATCACGACTTCACGACACAAACATGTGTAAACGTAATGGTCAATATTCTATGTGTAACGAGAGGGGAATCGCTGCTGAATAGATATTTTTTGAAATCCGACACTAAAAAAATGTCAGCTTAGATAACAGAGATCTGACAATAAGGACTATATCAACCAATTTGGTTTATTGAGAAAATCAAGTTTAAAGCAAGGCGCGACGGCTCGCCCTACGCGATCCACTCACGCTGTCACTCTATCAGCTGGAGGGCCGCAGGCCCGACGGGTCGCCCTACGCTACGCGATCCACTCACGCTGTCAGTTTATCGGCCATAGGGCCGCAGGCCCGACGGCTCGCCCTATGCGGTCCACTCACGCTGATGTCACTCTATCAGCTGGAGGGCCGAAGGCCCGACGGCTCGCCCTACGCGATCCTCTCACACTGTCACTCTATCAGCTGGAGGGCCGCAGGCCCGACAGCTCACCCTACGCGATCCACTCACGCTGTCACTCTATCAGCTGGAGGGCCGCAGGCCCAACGGCTCGCCCTACGCGGTCCAATTACAATGTCACTCGATAGAGCTGTCAAGCTAATAAGCTACGCGATCCACTCACGCTGTCAGTTTATCGGCCAGAGGGCCGCAGGCCCGACGGCTCGCCCTACGCGATCCACTCTCGCTGTCATTATATCAGTTGGAGGGCCGCAGGCCCGACGGGTCGCCCTACGCTACGCGATCCACTCACGCTGTCAGTTTATCGGCCATAGGGCCGCAGGCCCGACGGCTCGCCCTATGCGGTCCACTCACGCTGATGTCACTCTATCAGCTGGAGGGCCGAAGGCCCGACGGCTCGCCCTACGCGATCCTCTCACGCTGTCACTCTATCAGCTGGAGGGCCGCAGGCCCGACTGCTCACCCTACGCGATCCACTCACGCTGTCACTCTATCAGCTGGAGGGCCGCAGGCCCAACGGCTCGCCCTACGCGGTCCACTCACGCTGTCACTCTATCAGCTGGAGGGCCGCAGGCCCGACTGGTCACCCTACGCTACGCGATCCACTCACGCTATCACTCTATCAGCTGGAGGGCCGCAGGCCCGACGGGTCGCCCTACGCTACGCGCTCCACTCACGCTGTCACTCTATCAGCTGGAGGGCCGCAGGCCCGACTGGTCACCCTACGCTACGTGATCCACTCACGCTGTCACTCTATCAGCTGGAGGGCCGCAAGCCCGACGGGTCGCCTTACGCTACGCGCTCCACTCACGCTGTCACCCTATCAGCTGGAGGGCCGCAGGCCCGACTGGTCACCCTACGCTACGCGATCCACTCACGCTGTCACTCTATCAGCTGGAGGGCTGCAGGCCCGACGGGTCGCCTTACGCTACGCGCTCCACTCACGCTGTCACTCTATCAGCTGGAGGGCCGCAGGCCCGACTGGTCACCCTACGCTACGTGATCCACTCACGCTGTCACTCTATCAGCTGGAGGGTCGCAGGCCCGACGGGTCGCCCTACGCTACGCGCTCCACTCACGCTGTCACTCTATCAGCTGGAGGGCCGCAGGCCCGACGGGTCGCCTTACGCTACGCGCTCCACTCACGCTGTCACTCTATCAGCTGGAGGGCCGCAGGCCCGACTGGTCACCCTACGCTACGCGATCCACTCACGCTGTCACTGTATTGGCTGGAGGGTCACAGGCCCGACGGGTCGCCCTACGCTACGCGCTCCACTCACGCTGTCACTCTATCAGCTGGAGGGCCGCAGGCCCGACGGGTCGCCCTACGCTACGCGATCCACTCACGCCGTCAGTCTATCAGCCGGAGTGCCGCAGGCCCGACGTGGCTGGCAGTGAAACTTGTCTCAGCAGCATCAGGTTTGAGGAGTTGGAAGTCAGTATTAAATCCGTCTGTATCTTTTCGTCCAATATTCCGCAGTTGATCAGTGTATGTTGCCAGTAATGACCTACGGTACTAAACCGTGCTCGCTTACAATGGGCCTTATAAGAATGCTCAATGTCACCCAAATGGCAAAGGAGAGGGCTATGCTAGGAGTCTCCACGGAGGACCATCCGCAGCAGAACCAAAATAACCGATATAGCCCTTTGAATCGCTAAACTGAAGTGGCAGTGAGCGGGGCTCGTCGCGCGTGGAACCGATGGCCGTTGGGGCGGTAAGTTTTTCGAGTGGTGGTCACGTACCGGAAGGCGCAGCGTGGGTAGGCCCCCCACAAGGTGGACTCATGACCTGGTGAAGGTCACTGGATGCGGGTGGCACAGGGCCGGTGTGTCTTGTGGTGTGTCTTGTGGCAATCTTTGGGGGAGGCCTATATTCACCAGTGAACGTCTTTCGGCTGATATGATGATGATTATGATAATGAAATCCGTATGTTTCTACCAAATGTCTAAAGCAGTACTTCAAAATCTACAGATCGCTAAACCTAGCGGTTGTGGCAGGCAGTAACACTGGAGTATCAGATCTGAGGAGTTGGACGTTAGTATTAAATTCGCATGTATCAACTTAATATCTAAAGAACTTCTTTAAAATCAAGAAATCGATTAAAGATAAACCCCAGCGGTTATTGTGGGCAGTACTGCAGCATCAGGAGTGAGGAGTTGGAAGTCAAGATCAGGCTGTTAGTATTTGATTATGCCAAACATGCTATACTTTCATTTTCACGTGTCTAACACTCTCGGTTGAGGTAAGCAGTACGTCTGCAGCATCAGGCCTTGAGGGTACAAGGATACAAATATTATAATATTGCATTGTCATGGGGACTTGACACGAGTTCCAAATTTCATTAATTTTGGTGCAGTAGAAGTGGTCGAAAAATCGATCACAAGATTTGAAGCATCGACGACAGTTGATACGCGGTGAAGTTAATAAAAACCGTTTAAAAAACTAACACTGTTTGAACAACTGATTACCTTTTCTTCTGTACATTTACTAGTAGGCTAATTTGAAGTCATTTAAGGGCGGATTTTTATTTTGATGTCGTTTTTTTAAATTTTTCAAATTTGGACTTTTTTACACTTTTTCTACTCAGAATTACAAGCCCTTTAAATCCTGATAGAAATAAAAAAAGTGTCCAAAAAAAAATCCATTGAGTTACTATTTTACATACACTTTCTTTGACCGTAACTCAGTGGAAGACAAAAAAAAATATTTAATTTTCGGTACATCTTTTTCTGCTAATGAGGATCGAAAGAGTTCGCGATTCTGAGTAGAAAAAACATAAATAAATCCAAATTTGAAAAAAAAAACTTTAACAAAATATAAATTCGCCCTTAAAAGGTACGGGTTAGGTTGGGTATGGATTGGCATCTTGGGGGCTACCATGCTCTCTTCATGAGATTCAGTTTAGGTTCAACTTGACAGTTTTTGTTTGGAACTGAGATATAGCGATTCAGATTCGGTCCTAAATTGAATCGCGTTAGTAGATCGCAGTAGCCCCCCTGAGCATGTAGTAAAATGTAAATGTATGTAATTGTAATATTAAATAAGATTATTTAGGTACGCGTAACGACATCGTAACTATTTCAGAAATTTTGATGCAGCATTATTGAAATAATGGAATCTCTGTATTTAAATATTTTTTTAGGAAGAAGATTAATAAACGTTATTTACTGTTATGAACCTTAATTAATAATCTTATTGCAGCTACAATTAGGAATGTAGATGACTTTCACGCGACAACGCTGCTCCAAAAATGCTGGAAATGTACGTACGTTCTCTGGTAACGACTCTAAACATAATTAGCAAATTTTATTTTTCATTTATTGGCCCAATTAGCATTCCTAAAAATAAGGAATATTGATAGTTATTGATGATAGTAAAATTAGCTTGATTTTTTTTTCAAATCTTCAAACCTCGCAACGCTTCAGATTTCCAACCTCCGTTTCTAGTCCTAATTGAAGACGCTCAATACGTCTCCATTCCATCATTGATTCATCATATCATCATAATACATCATAGTCAATAATATGGAATCCTAGACCACCCAGGAACTGTTTCAAAGTGATGTCATGAATCTAATTGTAAGAGAACTTTTACTACTTTTCATTTTGACAAGGTTCTAGAGTGTTATATGGTTCCACTGGTAGAGTGAACTCATTCTAGGATACACAAGGAAACTACGCAATCTAAACTTTAAGGAGAAACTAACAGAGTTATATGAAGTTCAAATGAGAAGTGGAAAGAACTTACTGAAACAAAAGATACTGCGTACTATTCAGCAGTTAAAAAAATACTTACTTTGACTGTTAAATACGACTAGTTAGTACGTACTTCCTTAAAAGTTTGGGTCTGGAGTTTGAACTGCAAACTCAACTCGTAACTTAAACCTTTTTAACTTGTAACTTTTAGTTGGTACTTAATAACCGTTTTATTTGTTTCATTGGATGTTAATACTACATATGACATGGTGAGGTATCTTGCGGAGTAATGCAGGTACAATCTCATACGGGCGAATCTCATATCTACGAATAAGTAAGTACATTGAAAACTTAGAATTAGAGTAAAAAACCGGCCAAGAGCATGTCAGGCCATCCTCAGTATAGGGTTCCGTAGTTATTCGAATACGGCCTGCAATGTAATGTAATGCACTCGTGTTAAACGTCCGTTGACAGATGAATCCTAAACAAAGTCAAAGTCAAAATATTCTTTATTCAATTAGGCCCAGCAACGAGCGCTTTTGAATCGTTAAACTAAATAGCGAATAAGATAAAAAAAAACTCTTTCCGGTTCTAACCCTACACCACTGCCTGAGAAGAATCCGGCAAAAAACTCAGCGGGACTTTTTTTTTCAAATAATATTTTTATAACATCTTACAGCTAACATGCATTAATTAAAAACGGGACATAAACTTGATTTAATATAAATACAGATTTAGTACTAATGTACTACACTACACTAGTTAATAACTACAGATGAAGTCTCTAATAGTCAGAATAATTATATAAATGTAATGAATTTTGAGAAATGTATGATGTAAAGATATATGTAAAAGGGCATACAAACCGGATGAAATTATCTGTCATAACAATATTTAGAGTTAAATTGTTGGTCAGGAAAACAACCCTTAACTAATGTTTACATATTGATTACACTAATGAATCCTGATGCCTGGTTGAATTTATCGCCCGTATTAAATTTCACGGTAGATTCAATTTGACGGATCATTTTACAAAATAAGTTTGCAAACGTAACCTTTTTAATTCTGCGGATTGTTTTCTATTATTTCTTCTCAGAAATACGAGCTTTTGTGGGCGTGATGGCAGGAGGAAATAAATGTCCCGAGCTTTTTCTATTCCCTTTCAATTTCTCAAAGAAAGACTGCGCAATTGTGAATAGTTAATATAAATAATATAATTATAAGTATTATAACCGTACCACAGCATGAATCTATGTTGAATAACTACTCATTCTCAACAGAAGCTAGGTTAGTGCGTAAATATGTATGGCCTCTCAGTTGATGAGGCTGTCTTATGCACCCGTTTTGACTTTACTTAGGCTGTAAAAGCCGGGCCACACTAAATGAATGTGCAGCACGTGCAGTCGTGTATGTGCGCGAGCAAGCCGTTTTGCTGGACACGCGCGCGGTCACGGTAAGCGTTGTGTCATCTAATATGACATTCGCATACGCTACAACGTGAATGCCACGAACACGCGCACGTGCTGCGCACTCATCCGGTGTGGCTTGGCCTTAAAAGTGCCTATCATACTCTTGAAGCCCATCATCATCAGCCAATAGACGTCCACTGCAGGACATAGGCCTCGCTAAGAACGGAGCAGCTTCGTAGGTGGATTTACGATAGCAGTCGTAGGACTACCGTATTTTAAAGGGTACCAACTGGCCATCCGCCAGCGGTCATGGAAGTTGGAGTCCTTAATTATGAAAGCCTATAGCCCACGTTATTAATCGGCGACGGGCGACACAGGATCATTAGGATCACAAGACGGATTGATGACCTTAGTGCGTAGCCAAGTTGCCAATAGCTAACGCTCAGTAGCATGTCGTAGCTTTCTCTCTCTGTCACTCTTTTTTATTAGTCCGACAAAGATAGTCACGTTTCTTTCGCGACTGGGTGTCAGCGACTGGCATCTTGGCAACGCACAATACGCATCCTTTATTAACTTCATAATCGATCAATATAGAATGCTTTGGGGGCGCGTATGTCCAGCAGTAGACGTCTATTGGCTAATAATGATGATTATGATGATATTCTAAAGACAGGACAGTAAAAAGGAACTTACTGGAAGCCCCCTCGTCTTTGACGTCTTGCACGATGCGGCGCACGCTCTGCGTGAACTTGCCCACTAGGTTGGTGCTCGCTGCAACAAGAGAAATACAGTGTTAGATTACATTACATTATCAGCCACAAATGCCTTTCCTATTACCTATACGAATGGACGCATTAGGAGGAATAAGCGGATCGCAGTAGTGTGTCCACTAAGGTGACGCTGCTGCCCGCCATCAATATTCGATAAATAAAATGGTCAATGACACTTACACACTTACACAAACCCTTAATCGACTCTTACGACACCCACGATGTTGTATATTACATATGAGGGTAGCTTGGAAATGTGGGGTAGTTTTAGATATAGTATAAAAAATAAAATCAGTCTTTATCCAGCTATACAGGGTGGTCCAAACCTTGACATCAAAAAATTTTTTTTAGGTTTCCTACGTCATGGGCTATCAGAATATACCCCATGTATGTTAGCCGATTTTTTGTAGTTTTCAAGTTATGAATTTTTGAAAATTTTTTTTTGACAAATTCTGGAATGAAGAAATTTATTGATAAAAAAAACTATGAGGTTTCTTAAATATTTTCTTTTTGAAAAAGTATGACTACAAATAAAGCATTTACTGACAAAAAAATTAGCGTCCTCACTTTGATACAAGTAGGATAAAAAATACCAAATTCAAAATTTTACGTTAAAAACGCATCAAAATAGCATTAATGTACGTAAATAAAAAAATAAAATATATCCCAAGGATTTTTGATATTCTAAGGACTGCCCTAGACCTTGAGCCGCCGTAAAAGCAAAAAAAAGTGATACTTAACGATGAGGATTTTTCGGAGTAGTCGGTCAAATAAACTTAAAAAAACTTAAAAAAGTAAAATTTTGAATTTGGTATTTTTTTATCCTACTTGTATCAAAGTGAGGACGCTAATTTTTTTGTCAGTAAATGTTTTATTTGCAGTAATACTTTTACAAAAAGAAACTAGTTAAAAAACCCAATAGCTTTTTTTTATTAATAAATTTCTTCATTACAGAAATTCTCAAAAAAAAATTTTCAAAAATTCATAACTCGTAAATTACAAAAAATCGGCTAACATACATGGGGTATATTCTGATAGCTCATGACGTGAGAAATCTAAAAAAAATTTTTTGACGTCAAGGTTTGGACCACCCTGTATAACGAGTGGTTTAATTTAGATCCCTGATCATGAACACTACACACGAGAAGAGTTGGGGTTACACTATGTTCTTAAGATGGACCCATGTTTATCATGTGCCATCATTGTCGTAACGTACTAACAAATATTCAAGTGAAATGTGATGAGTATACGTGACCTTCATAATCTAACTGTTTGACATTTAAAGACGTGAGAAAAAATGCCAAAAGTGGCTGATAAAAAAATATGGGGAAACGATCTAGTGTTTTGTACCTCATGAACACCCACAAGGCTACGAGTGGCGGTAGACAACGGAGATCTTAGCCCAGCATTGGGACACTAAAATAGTTTGATAAAAAAAGTGACTAAGGAATCTACTGTTCTGGATTGGAATTGGTTCTTAACCTCTTGCAAACCAATGAACATAAAGTTATATATTATTTTTTTAATTTAGGATTATTCATAGTTTACTGTTACGAAGCAACAGGTACCTATATCAACTTCCGAAAAAAGTTTTAAGCCTGTCAAAAATAAGGTTTAAGTAACGTATTTATAAAATGATACCCAGATTTTCTATTGAGAGTTTCGATAACAAACTGTACAACCCTAGTGGTACATCATATAAAAGCCTTAGGTTCATATCCACTTCATTGCTCTGCAGCAAACGACGGAACATTGAGCAAAAGAACACACATTTATCTGGGAGAACCACAACCCGAGTTTGTACACGATTGTGCACTCAGACTTGAGCAGCCGATAGAAGCCAAACGCTGATCGCGGGATTAATGAACTGAAAAACTCGCATAGGGTTAAATTAGTGGAAAAGTTTACGAAGTGTCAAATAAAAGAATTATGGAGAGAGAAATTGAATTGGATATTTACGAGGCGATTATATTATAATATAGTTTGTATCATATTTTTCATAAAATCTAAACTTTAAAAAAGTCGTGCTAAAATGTTATTAGTGTATTCTGTCAGTCAAAAAAAGACGGCTATTGAAATTTTATATAGGTTCAACCAACCAACTCTTATCGCCTATATTTTTTTGGATATTGCAGCTTTTTTCTACTGAGATTGTTGGACAGCGTATATTTAATATATTTATTAAAATATTTACGCTGTTGGCTTTTGCTTTTGCATCATCATTCATCAGCTAATAAATCAGTTTATTCGGAAATCAAAATTCTATCGTATCCGTCATGATTTTCACCGGCAGTTTCGGTCGAATAACCCTCAAAAATTAGTGCACGGCTGCACAAACGAATTGAACATACAAGTATGACAGTAAATTTGCCGTGATGCCTTGATGTGAGATTTATTATTCCAATTGCGAAGCGAACGGGCGGTTGTCACTCATCGATTGCGATATTCTTTTGTTGCACCGTCATTTGTTCGCTTTGATTAATGCCATAAAATATGGGAACATTAATAACAGTAATGGAGTGGAAAAGTTAGTGTCAGTAACCATTTATAAAGCTTCGTTTATGAATGAATTTAAAGGCAAATTGCTTTTGTTTCTTAATTACTTCACCCCAATTGTTTTTTAATAGACCAGCTTGAAAGGGCTCTAAGACAAGGCATTTTAATTAAAAGCAGGGTTTGAGTTATTTCTAAATGTAGTATTCGACTGTATTAAGAAAAATAAATTCAAAACCTTAGACTACAGATAGTTTTCCTTTATTTAATGTGACGAAAAAATTGTATTTCGCAGGGTAGCAAAGAAAAGCTGCTAGTCATATACCAACGAAGTAATACAAGTTGTGATATTTTTATTGCTGAAGTTTGGTCCGCTTTTGTGAAATTCGATTTAAGTTTAAAAACATAATCTGTGTCACGGCGAAATTTCAAACAACAGCTTCTTCTCGTAATGAATGCAACCTCCTCCTCCTTGCTTTGTTTTCCTCAGAATTTAAGGTCCTGGTCCCTTCTGCATAATTTTGTTAGGGACGATCTTCCTTCAACTTTGGTTTCGGCAGGTGGACACTGTGGACAGCGTACCATAACTTAACCAGTAGTCTTACCATGAGATGTTGCGACGTTATTAAATAACGAGCGTTTACTTTCTATCCATCCCGTTCGTACTTTCATAATTATTAGCGCGAGCGAGCCAGATAGAAAGTAAACGCGTGTTAATAACGTAATCTCATGGTACGGATACTGTAGGCTCATGATGATACCTGGTGAAGGTTGAAAGAGTCCGTTGGTTGTGGGTGGTACAGGACCGGTTATTGTGGCAATCTTTGGGGGAGCCCTATGTTCAGCACAGGACGTCTTTCGGCTCATATGATGATGATTATGGTACCGCGTCTAATCGTTTGTTAGTGTTGCAATCACGTTCTAACAAGTATATTAAGCGCCAAAGTGACACGCATAATGATAAACGGCAAATTGCGGAACCATGATCAACTTGCCGTATGATTTTAATGATTTTTTATTTTGCCGTATGTCAAGCTACGCGTTACTTTCGACCACCACCTACTGCATCTTGTCTTATCGATACGTAGTGGTATATCAAACCGTCGGCTGACAAGCAAAACTCACTATAAAAACTGTCACTACTCTTAGCAACTTCTTAAGTCAGTATTAAATCAGAACTGAGATAAGAGCTTTATTTAAAGTAGGTATTTGTTACTTATTGAGTTTTGCTTGTCAACTGACGAAACAATGTTACATATATAACAAAAGACTAAACAGAAATACTAAACAAGAAAGCACATAGGTACCCAAGTATAAAATGCTTAGAACCGGTGTTCTACGAAAGAGATACTTAGTTTTCGCTTCTCTTTATTAGAGGAAATAAGCACTATAAGCAGTCAATATTTACGATATCGAGCGATAAACCGGCGTATAGCGAGCAAAGCGATAATGGAGTTTATGTCGCGCTAAGTGTATCGGATGATATCGACAGCGACTCTTATCTAGGCATAAACTTTCAGTTTGAGCTGTTTTATGTAAAAATGAATGTTTCGATTTGAGTGTCGAGTATCAATATGCATACTATGACTATGAGTTTGTCTTGACAGCCATTGACAATGTAGTATTGTCATGTTGGCTATCCCCCCTGCTGTTTTCGTTGTCGAAAGCTATGAGTAATCTACAATGAAAGTTGTTTTACAGATTAATTTAGAAATGTTAGCCCTTCGCCCTCTTTAGATATTGTAAAAAAACGCGTGTTTTTCAAAACATGCATTATGTATTTAGGTAATTAAAATAAGTCGTGTGTAAAATAAAACATATAAACGGATAAACTCGTGTATATTAATTAAAATTTAACTTCATTCCGGATGAAGTTAAATTTTAATAAATATACACACTCTTTCTTATTTTGATGGAGGTAGATCTATTAAATTTCCTCCATTGTCAGTCATCCGCAGACCACGAACCCTGTAAAGTGTTCGAAACGTCGGAATGAAGTTAAAATTAGTTAATATACGCGAGTTTGTGGTTTAGTAATTTTTTCTTTGGTGGGTAGTTTTGTACTTATCCTTCTTATTTTGATGGAGGTAGATCTATCAAATTTCCTCCATTGTCAGTCATCCGCAGACCACGAACCCTGTAAAGTGTTCGAAACGTCGGAATGAAGTTAAAATTAGTTAATATACGCGAGTTTATCCGTTTTCATAGTTTTATTTCATGAGTAATCCTCGCGGTAACCGAAGAAAATATTAAATATACACAGTTTTATTTCATGAGTAATCATCGCGGTAGCCGAAGAAATATTTTGTGTGTAAAAAAAATTGTAGCCTAACTTTACATACGTAAGTTCGTACTTACGGACGAACGTAAGTACGTTACGAATACACAAGGTGAAATTTTAGAGATTCAACTCCGTTTAAGGTTCCTTGTTCAGTATCGTTTTCTAATTAGAAGAGGAAATTTTTTGTTTCACGTGATTTAAAAAAAAAAATTCTATGGGGCAGGATGTTTATCCAAGTTTAGTAGCGTATCGTAGTTTTCTCTCTCTGTCATGGCCCGGCCACGACATAGGTCTAAGGCGTCAGCGGCGAGTGAATCCATGAGTTGAAGCGTGATGCCGGTATGGGTACTCCCTCTCGCACGTATGGTTTTCCGCTAAGCCGGTCGCCTTAGACCAATGTCGTGGCTGCGGCATCACTCTTTCATATTAGTGCGACAAAGACAGTTAGCTGACTTTCGTTTACGATTGCCGATTAAGCGTTAGCGATTGGCAACTTGTCTAAGCACCCAGATCTTTCAAATTAATCGACGCTACATAGCAAAATCAATATTTTCCTAAACGGAACACGATACTAAACATGCCCTTTAGCGGAGAACAACTATTAAAATGTCACCTTGTATATATGACAAAAATAAGTCAGACTAAAAACGTATATAACCAGGGTCGAATCTGCTAAGTAGGAGGAACCCAAAAAAGTAAAGATCTGTGAGAATCAGGTTTTCCATTTTTTTGGAAAACCCTTAGCTAGGTACCTACCTTAAAACCTACCTAAAACAAAGTCGCTGTCTCTGCCTGTCTGTATCTTTAAAACTGCGCAACAGATTTCGAAGCGGTTTTTGTTAATAGATTGATTCAAGAGGAAGGTCTTTCTTAGTATTAGTATTGTACCTGTACGAACCCAAACCCATCGGCCGCTAGTTATTGCCAAAGAACTCGGATAAAACCAAGAAAAATATTGAAACTGATGGCTAGTTACGAGCTTAGATCGTGCATAGTTGTAGTACTGGAATATAGTTGGGTGGTTTTACGATACGTTCTTTGAGCTATAAAACTTTCAAAGCCCGAGGCTTGAGGTTGTCCCGACAACGTGCGATGCCAATGTGCTTACCATGAGCTGGCGCAGTGAGTTAAATGCAGACTCACTTTTATCCCTCTCGCTCGCACCAAGCATTGACTAAACAAGTAGAAACGAGACAGAACGTGCGTTAATTCACGGTGCTAGGTCATGGTAAGACACGGGAAACATATTGCCGTTCACCGTTTGCATAAATCACGTGAACCATGCGGAATAGTTTTGTAGTGTAGTTTGACGGACGCATCGTTACCGATACTTTCCAACTATTTATTTATTAGTTTTACGACGAAGTTTGTATACAGTAGCCGTACCATTAGTTGGAAAGTAATGGATACGTAAGGTTTTACTCGATGCGTAAAGGTGCTTGTAGACCAAAAGAGCATTCGCTGTTCTATCCCCCTACTCTACGAAATTCGATCGTTACATGAAACGTGATTCGTTGATTTCGTAGAGTGGGGGATAGAACAGCGAACGCTCTTTTGGTCTGCATGCACCGAATTGACATATTGAGCGCCATTGCCTGCTTTATAGTTATACTTGCAAAGATACTTGCGAAGTCATGGTACGGCTACTTTTTTTCATGTAATAAAGTCATGTAATTATACGGCAGCTTTTGGTCTTCGTTAGGTGGGCTATTACGTCATTGGTACAATATCTTACTTGTACAATATCATTCAGTTGTAGCCTTCTTTCCATGATTAAACAAAGTTTAAATTCATGTGATTGTAAAAATAAATATTCGTAATGAATGTTCATTTTCATTTTATTCAAAAGAGACGCAGCACATTGAATCAAATATAAAATTATTACTTTCTGAGGTTTCACATTTAATGGTTTCATATTTTAAATAAAAATGTAAGTAATTCGAGACTGCATTTTTTTATTCATCCCATAAAAAGCTCGCTTATATTTTCCGCGCTCAGCGCAAACTATTGACATTTCACAGATAGCGAGAAAATAAATCTAGATCGCCGGGGAATACGCTTTTATAAAAGTTTAACGATTGTGCGTTGAACCATTAGCTATTCTGTTTCACTTGGGCTAGTGAGAGCAAATTGGAAAAGTTTGACAGGCGATCTGGCGCTCAATCTGTAGTATCTATCTGTACCCTTATCGCGGATGGTGTATTATGTGCGCCGATAATGCTTTAATTAGTTGGCACCATAGACTAACGTATATTCTAACTGCCGATGCCGTCACTACACGGCCAACCCCAACTATTCCCGCGGGTGTCGTAAGAGTCGACTAAGGGATTTATGTGTCACTGACGATTCTTTCATAGAAGATTGATGATGGGTAGCAGCGTCATCATAGTGGACACATAACTGCGATTGCTAGTCCGCTTGCTCAGCGTGGTGATTATGGGCTTTTACCTCTTAAAATTGTTAAGAGGAGAGGCCTACGTCCAGCAGAGGACTAATCATAGGCTGATGATGTAATAGACTAATAGGATATTTTTAGACGCTCTGTCGCTATCATGTGCATTTTTTTTTTTTTTTATACCACGTCGGTGGCAAACAAGCATACGGCCCGCCTGATGGAAAGCAGTCACCGTAGCCTATGGGCGCTTGCTACCCCAGGGGTGTCACATGCGCGTTGCCGACCCAATAAGAACTTGTACACTCCTCTTTTGAAGAACCCCATACTGTAGTCCAACGGGAAAACCTCGGCAGGGAGCTCATTCCACAGACGGACCGTCCGCGGGAGGAAGTTCCTCTGAAACCGCACGGTGCGCGACCATTTAGGTTGCAAGGTGTGAGGATGAGCGCCCAGTCGGTGGCGAGCGGTGCGATGATGAAAAGTGGACGTTGGCATCATGTCGAACAGTTCTTCAGAGCACAACCCATTGTACAGACGATAGAACACACATAAGGAGGCGAAGTCTCTCCTTAGACTTAAGGGTTCAATACCGCCTGTGAGCTGTCCGAATAGTCGACGATCCCAGAGGATCGTCGACTATTCGGACAGCTCGTCTCTGAACCGAGTCAAAGGGTGCAAGCTGGTATACAGGTGCTCCTGCCCAGAGGTGACAGCAATACTCCATATGGGGTCTGACTTGCGACTTATATAACAGAAGTCTTTGCCCCGGAGTAAAGTATCCCCTCGCTTTATTGAGCACCCCGAGCTTGTTGGATGCCAGCGTAGCTTTTCCCTCTAGGTGACATCGGAATTGGACGTCGTTGGAAATGTCGACTCCGAGGATCCCAATACTCCCTGACATGGTAAGAGCTGTGTCTTGGAACTTTGGAGCCACAGTAAATGGGGGTTTTTTAGCGGTAAACGCGCAAACTTGTGTCTTTGTGGGGTTGAACCTGACTAGGTTATCCCGACCCCATAACGAGACTCTAGATAAAGTGTTCTCGATGTCAGACACAAGTTTTCCGCGACTTTCCAGTACCACAGAGCGAGGGATATTAGCACGGCCTGTGTAAAAAGTATCCCCAGTACTGTCATCCGCATAGCAATGGAGGTCGCCGATAGACAACATGTCATTGATATGCAGAAGGAACAGCGTTGGGGATAGCACAGAGCCTTGCGGGACGCCAGCGTTTATGTCCATGCTATCAGAGCAGCTACCGTCTACTACGGCACGAATGCGTCTGCCGGACAAAAAGCTAGCAATCCATCTGCATAATCCCTCGGGCAGTCCATAAGATGGCAACTTCGACAAAAGGCCCCTATGCCAGACCCGATCGAACGCCTTCGCTATATCTAGGCTGACTGCCAAAGCCTCGCCTTGACTCTCAATGGCTGATGCCCAGCGGTGAGTGAGGTACACTAGAAGATCACCGGTAGAGCGACCGTGGCGAAAGCCATACTGGCGGTCGCTTATAAGATCGTGTTCTTCTAGGTAACCAAGGAGCTTAGCGTTAACTATACGCTCCATGACCTTAGAGAGAAGGGAGGTGATAGCGATAGGCCTATAATTCGATGGATCCGATCTGTCACCCTTTTTTGGAACAGGGTGCACAAGGGCCGTCTTCCACGAAGATGGAACTTCCCGTTTGATACTGGAAAGAGCGAAGAGACGCGTTAACACAGGACACAACTCAGGAGCACAACGTTTAAGCACCACTGCAGGTATGCCGTCTGGCCCGCTCGACTTGTGAACGTTTAACGACAGCAACTCCCGCCGAACATCTTTCTGGGAGATGCGAATTTCTGGCATGGAGTGTGCGCACCGCGGGATGGTAGGCGGTATAATGCTGCCGTCATCGCTCACAGTCGAGTTCGAGGCAAAAAGAGCACCTAGAAGATCGGCTTTCTCTTTTGCACTATGGACCAGATTACCGTCAGCATTTCGCAGTGGTGGCAGGGACGACCGACAAAAGTTTCCCTCGGCAGCTTTGGCAAGTGACCAGAAGGCCCTACTCCCGGAAGGGTGGCCTGCAAGCTTCTCGCCAAATCTGCCGACAAAATCAAATTTTGCTCTGGCAACAGCTCTTTTGCAGGACCTCGAGGCAGCATTCAGTCTGCGTTTCGCATCAGAGACGTTCGGATCCTTATCAGTTACGGCCTTGGTCCAAGCCCTGTAAGCAGCCTGCTTTTGAACCGCAGCTTCTTTACAGGGCCGGTTAAACCAAGGTCGCTTCTTTGCTCCTGTAGCGATTAGTGAGTTGGGAATGAAACAGTCCATTCCCAGCTGTATCGTCTCGGCGACATTAGTCGCACAGGAGTCAGGATCATCCGATGCGAAACAGAGCTGCCTCCAAGGGTACGAAGCGTAGAATTCACGCAATCCGTCCCAATCTGCTGACCCGTACTGCCAAACGCGACGAGTAGTAGTAGGTCGCGGTGGTTCTCGCTGCGCGCAAGGCGAATTTGTCCGGATAAGGCAGTGATCGGACGAGCCGAGAGGTGCATTTATTGCGATGGTGTATCCGTCCGGATGCGTGGTCAACAGAAGGTCAAGCAAGGAGCTCGTATGGTCCTCGATATCTGGTATTCTCGTGGGAGAACGTACCAGTTGTGAGAGCCCATAGGCCAGAGAAAATTCGTGAGCAGACCTTCCCGCAAAGTCGGTGGACCGGGAGCCCAGCCACTCAACGTGGTGGGCATTAAAGTCCCCCAAAATCACCAGCTCCGCGGATGGGTACTGCTCAAGCACTCTGTCGGATGTCGACTGTATGTGCTCGAAGAGTCGGGTTGTCTCTGTGTTGCCACTGTGAGACCTGTAAAGGCACGCGTAGACTCTGGTGTGGCCGCCGTAGTCCACACGCACCCACAAAACTGACAGGTCCCTGTCTTCAAAGGCAAGAAGACGACGACAGCATACATCCTGCCGGGCGTACATACATACACCGGCGTGTCTCACGAACTTATGTTCGAGTGTATAGCCGGGGTACAATAGGTACGATATATCCGCCGGGCAGGATATTTGCGTCTCCGTGAGGAAAAGTATGGTCGGCTGCGCAGTTTCCAGGTGGCAGTGGACTGCGTTTAGGTTAGAGTGGATACCCCTGATGTTGCAGTAGTCCACTTGTGTGGATGGAGATGCCGCTGATAGTCCAAACTTTTTCTGTTTTCGCGCCATTATAGTGGGTGTACTTAATCCTAAGAAGGGTTCGGAGTGCCGACGACTCAAGGGACAAACAAACGGAACAAATCTGGCAGGGGACAGCGCAGGTAGTGCGGTCTGCAGGCACGGCGTACGGAAGGGCCCCCGGTCCCCCCCTGTGGCAGCGGCCGGGTCCACTCCGGTCTCCTCCTCCGGCACGGCCACTATTCCAGGGATTTTGCGCAGGTTGGCGGTTCAGCCTCCCAGGGCGGAGATTACGTGGTTCCTGGGTTCGGGAACCCTACTGACCTACGGGCGGCCAGCGGTCAGCCGTTTCACCGGGTCTCCCTGATAGCCGCACCTGCATGCCGCGCCAACACAGGCCGAAGCCAGTATTGTCAGTTCCGTAGGTCCCCCCGTCGGCAGCACTCCGCACCCTCGTTAAGCCTGGCTACCTTACTCACCAGCAGGAACACAACACTATGTGTAGGGGATAGTGTTATTTGGCTGCGGTTTTCTGTAAGGCGGAGGTACTTCCCCAGTTGGGCTCTGCTCTAGATAAGAGCGAGATGGCATCCGCTGTGCTGTGCCCTACCACACAAAGCGGGATGTCATTCGCTATGCCCTACCTCAACTACTATGCCCTACCTCAACTCGCATTTCTCCTAGTATTTACACGTTTTACACACATCTACAATTGACTGACTATGGTATATTTGTCAGTATCAGTCGGACCGAAACGCACACGTTCAAACCGATAGCCATCGCAAAATGACATTATGTTGTATAGCAACGGGTAATCCGTAATATTCTTTACATCTATGAGTGAAGTGCAGCTGAGAAGAATACTTCTCAAACGGTATACTGCTAGCAATTATGTGTCGGTAAAGTACATTCTTGTAGTCTGTTGTAGCGTAACGTAGGTGCTGCCCGCTTTTGAGGCGTTTTTCATTGAACTTAATGCTAAACGCCAAAGACACAGTACAGGCGGAAGCCCTCCTGTAGTTAACTTACAATTTGTAGTAAACTTAACTAACTACAGTATTTAAAAAAAAGCCTAAGATCGGGTTTGCATTAGAGGTATAATTAGGTTGCATTATACATTACGCAACTCGATCCTGCATCGATTTGCATGTCAAATGATGCCATTGTCATTAGTGGATGCATAAAATAAAGGTTGTAAATGCGTAAGACCTACTAAGGGTCTCACCAAACTAGTCGACGCCGTTTCGGCTAATCGCATACGGAAAAAGCTTTATGTCAACGCAATAAGAGCGAGGACATCGTAAATCGGCTCGGCCCACGCGAAACGACGTCTTTCGACGGGAAAACGGCGTTTTGCCATAAAGCTGTTCGCATTCGTAAGACCCCGTTTGCAGCCTAACGCACACGTTCGCATTCGCAAATCTCCTAATACCGCTGTACGGTGCCGAAAAGAGTTGAACGGCTCCGATCACGGCCGAGTACCTACGATAAGAACCGGTCAGAGCTGGCGGAAGCCGTTCAGCGTCTTCGACGGCCGAACATAGCTGACGACGGCCGAAAAGAGCCGATGACGGCCGAAGTAGCTACTGATGCGTTTGTATTTATTCATTTGAATTATTACCCACATTAAAATCTGCAATAGATCTGACAACACGAAGTAATACTCATATTTTAAAGACAAACGGGTCTTAATCGCGTAAACTTACGTTTAATTATATCCTGACGTTTCGGGCATGACGTTACACCCGTGGTCGCAGTCTGCCTGTCAGGATATAATTAAACGTAAGTTTACGCGATTAAGACCCGTTTGTCTTTAAAATATGAGTGATAATCGTGAAAGTTTAAATCAATACGAAGTAATACTGTCGTAATCATACACGTCTGTTCAATTTCAAACTAGTTACTAACAACTAGTCTCCAAAAATGAGATTCACGATTGCCGATCACCCGCTGTCCTATCTATCTGTTCGTCGGACTCAGCGGCTGTACGAGTGCTGTCTGACGTCTCGACGGCAGGACGGAGCACGGGAGAGCCGACCGCCGCTTTACAACTGTCGCGGTAGCAAATCGCAGCCGATCGAGCGTTTCTACGGCCGTAAGGAGGGTGAGACTGCTTAACGCAGGTGTTCAACCGCGGAGACGGTCGATCGGCTAAATGCGAATAGTGTGGTGTAAAACACTCGGCGAAAGCCGACTCCGCGTCGATTGGTTTGGTGAGACCCTTACTGGGTAGGTTTCGATGACGGCGACTTCAGCTATTATGGATTGTGCCAATTATGGCTTTTGATGTAAGGATTGTCAGGCCAAATCTGGTCTATAATCACTACATATAATTATGTAGTATAAAACAAAGTCGCTTTCTCTGTCCCTATATGTCCATAAATATATGCTTAAGGGCTGATTTTTCAATCGTCAAATATACCTATCCGTTTGTTAAAATTATTACCATACTTTTTTTAAATTAACAGTCAAAAAAGGACTTTAGACATTAGAATTACGCAACGGATTTTATATAGGTATATAGGGTATATACTGATACTAGATACTGATACAAAAGTTAATATAGATATATCATAATCAAAATAGGTAACTCATATAATATGCTATTAAAAAGCCGATCATTATCATTAATGACTTTACATTTTAATTCATATTTGGAAATGCACTTAGACTGTTTCTATCTAACTGAGCTAAAGGCGCTTATAGTTTTCGCGCTAGCCAACCTATTAGAACGAAAGGCTTAGAAAACAACAGCATTAGCGTTGTTTGGAGTTCGTGCCTTTTTAATTCATTAACGTCCAGGATAATGGGCGAACTCAGCCCGGCAGGCTAGGCGACACACGGATTGGTGGAATGCCGCGCTTGGGGTAATGGAAATAAACACGTATTATGGCACTGGTCTCACCGCCAGCTACTAAGCTAAGACACGGCAACACTCGCCCGGGTATTTCTCAGAGCGTAGACGGACATTTCATTCATATGGTCACGTTTTTTTGGAAGTGGCTGTATCTTTTGGTACCATTTTGGTCGTCAGATACAGCACCCGTTTCTCTATAAGACAACCAAAAACAACCTCAAATCATTCAGCCACTTTCAAAAACCAGATGACCAGATGAATGAAACGTTCGTTTACGCTTTGAGAAATACCCGCCCGGCTATCGGCTATTACCGCCGGGCGAGTATCGCCGTGTCTTGTAATTGGAATTTGGTCACTATTTCTGTGACAGTATTACAGACACCGCGAATAGAGTAAATCGTAAATTTTCAACATCTCTCTCTGTTACTTCTACGAAGGCGTCATTGGTTGGCAGAGACAGTTGCCGAAATTAACAATATTCGAAGTTCGCAGTGGATGTAAGCAGACAGTAAATAATGTCTCAATCTTACTTTCAAACGACTTTAAAAAAGGTGGAGGTTCTCAATTCGACTCTGTGTTTTTTATGTTTGTTACCTCAGAACTTTCGACTGGGTGAACCGATTTTGATGATTTTCTTTTTATTTGAAGGCTGATGCTTACCGATTGATTTCATTTTAATTTGGTCCAGTTCTGGCAATGACATGAGCAAATTATATATGTCTTAAATTTGCATTAGCGGATATCTCCATATCACACCAACCGAGATGCTCCCGTTGGCACCAAGTCGGGGGTTTGATAGGATGAATATCTGAGCGTTTCACCGCCTAATTTTGGTGGCATAATTTTTTCCGAAGTTTCTAAACGTCTCAATGTTATAACTTCGTCATTTGTATAAGGTACCGTGTCTCCTTTAAATGACAAAGTAGAATCGTGACCAATAGAAACTTCGGCAAAAATTATGCCAAAATTAGGCGGTTGAAACGCTCTCAGATATTCACCCTATAACAGGATCTCGGAGAAATTTTAATTTGGTGATTATGTTGCTGTCACTACGTAGGTATTCACGACTTTGTTTTGATCTTGATATACAGTGTGTGTCCATGACCCGGGCTTTTACGAAAATGGGTTATAATACGCATTACTAGCAATCGTTTTCAAGTATTAACATTTGACAAATAATTAAATTGACCGTACAATTAATTTTAACGATCAATGTAACGCGTGTACTGCTTAGTTGTCAAACGTTGTGAGTGGCTGCGATCTGTCATTGTGAAGTGCAAATTAACGATCCATTTTGAAGTACATACCATACATTGCTTCTCAATTAACTTTTCTTAGAATTAACGTATAAAATTAGCGTTTTGAATCGAATAATGTTCACGGTTTGGCTAGAAATCTGCATCGCATTCCTCGGTTTCGATAAAAGCCAGTATCGTAGACACACACTGTATAGATAACTTGACGTTGATACCTATGTGTACCTAAGCTGTCCCCGAATATTTATTTACCTATTTACTCGTTTTATTGTTAGGCTTGCTGTTCCTCAGGCCCGTGTGTTCCAACTAATGTGCGCAAATAATTTTGTTCCAAGCGCCACGCTTCCGGCGCGATTACCGCGCTAAGCCCGCCGTTTGTAAATAACTCATGCGGATAGAATAATTAGTTAACATGATTAAATAGACTGATGGAAATTTCTAGGCTTATTGGGAAATAAATCACGCATACACTTGATACACTCATACATCATACATCATCACCAGTCCTTGGGCGCCCACTGCTGGGCATAGGCCTCTCTTCCTGTACTCAATTCGTCCCGGTCCTGCAAGGCTCGGAACCGGTTTTTTCGAGAACCTCGAAATAGCCCAATATTTAAAATGTTCTATATTCTTTATGTATTACTCAAAATGTTATGACATGACCAACGTCGTATTTTTAAATTACTCCATTAACAAAGAATTGATATACCGAAGAACAAAAATGAACGAAATTCGAACCTTTCTTTTGTATGGAGTAAAAACTGGTATCCGAGCCCTGCGGTCCTGTGCCAATCTTAAGGTGCGTTTAAACCAAAAGAGCATTCGCTGTTCTAGCGCCCGTTCTAAGAAATCAACCTATCACGTTTTGTGTACCGATCGAATTTCGTAGAGTGGGAGGTTAGAACAGCGAATGCTCTTTTAGTTTAACAGCACCTTTACCCAGAAGCGACCCAAAGATTTCGTAAATATCGTCGGCCCATCGAGCTAGAGGACGTCCGACGCTTCTTTTTCCTTAAAATGGCCACTAGTCCGTTAGAATTTTGGTCCACTTGCCATCACCTGCCACTCATACATCACATTATCCTATTTCAGTTCGAAATAGGAGGTAAATGCCCATAATCGTCACGGTGAGCAAGCGGATTGGCGATAACAGTAGTGTGTCTAGTAAGATGGTGCTGTTGGACATCATCAATCTTTATCGAATTAATGGTCAATGACACTTCAGTCCCTTAGTGAACTCTTTAGTATAGTACCCACGGGAAGATTTGGGGTGATGACAAATGTGTTCTTACTGCCTTCACCACGCGGTAGAAAATAATATCGTTGAACAATATTTACACAAAACAACTTAGATACACAATTAACCTTTTAACCGCCGTAGTTTGACTTGTTAGACAATCAATATCCAGCTCACCTGCCCAGAGTCTGATAAATAGGACAAAATCCTGATTTGATTTTTATGATATAAAAAATAGTAGATTCAAAGGCAAGCTCTGGGGGGCTACCACAATCTACTACTGCGATTCAGTTTAGGACCTAAACTGAATTAAAAATTACTGAAAATAAAGGATACGTTAGGTTAGGTTATGCATTTTATCGCGCTCGCACTGACACATTGGAGTGTGGTGTGTCACCTTTATACATGTATACTCAATGTAATACTAATTGTATATTTAAGGTGGAATATCTAAAATACAAGCCAGTATTAATCCAGCCCTCACTCGTTTCATTGTTGCTCATCCTTTCCTATTCTTATATGGCGACCCTACCCTTATTTACTTATAGGAGCGAGCGCGATTGCCTACAGTGTTATTCACTAAGGAAACCGCCTTGCTGTCAGCGCTGTGTCAGTGCTGCGGCAGCGTCGAGCCTAAAAATGGTATTCACTAATGTACTTTAAACGACACTAGTGCTCGGCGACGAATGCGGCGTGAGCTGGTACTACATTGCGTCGAAAGTTTGACGTTTAATGTATGAACTTCGTATTCTTTAACGAAAAACAGCGACGAACTCGCCCACAACCTCGCTCACAGCCTCGATTCCTAATGTCAAATCAAACAGCTAGGATTTTAGACAAGGCTGTCTCGACATCGAACTCGTTGACGAACGCAGCGTCGAATGTGTCAATAAGAGAATAGCATAGCTGTACGTATCGAGTAAAACCTAACGTATCCTTTATTTTCAACTATTTATTTACACGTAGTACGGCAACGTTAATAACGCGGACTTACTTTCTATCTATCCCGCTTGTACTCGCATATTGGTCCGAGCGAGACGGATAGAAAGTAAAGCAGCTCATGGTACGGCTACTGAAAGGAAATTAAAATTAGGTGGAGCGAAACGTGCCCCGTACATTATACTCCCTGTAGTCTTCTTATATAAGAGCAGAGTCTTGTAGGTGTAGCTCAAAGTAATTCTACCGTTTACTTATTATTGTATGGTAGGTTTATCCCATGTCAGTTATAATGCAATGTTTTTAGGGTTCCGTACTCAAAGAGTAAAACGGGACTCTATTACTAAGGCTCCGCTGTCTGTCTTTTTATCAACAGGCTGTATCTCGTGAACCATGATAGTTAGATAGTTCAAATCCCTCACAGATGCTGTATTCCTGTTGCCGCTATAACAATAAATACTAAAAAGTAGATTAAAATAGAAACCTATTTAAGGGGGTATACAACAAACGTGATTTTTTGATAAATTTATAATGGTACGCAGGTACGTGGTTCCTGCGTGAGTCCTACTCGTACTTGGCCGTTTATTTCTTAATTTGTTTTAACAACCATCCTAAAAAATAAGAATCGTGTTGTTAATCGTAAACACTGTAATGATTTGAACAGGAATACATAAATGAGGAGTGTCTGTTCAGAAGGGCTTTCCACTTTGCCAATAGATATTATTTCTGTTATAAAATTATTGAAAAAAAAAGCGCATGTTGACAGAGTGGAAATAAGCCCTTTTGAAAAGACACTCCTCAGATATTATAACTATATTTGAGAAATGAATTTGCTTTTTTTTATTGCAGCTTTTGAGTAGTTAACATTTTGGCTGCTATGAGCATTACCAGCGGGATTAAGATTATGGTACGTCAAGTAAGTATATACCTTTGGTGGGCATCCAACGTGTTAAACCTCGAAAAGATCGTTTTACACTACACATTTTGGACGTTTCCGCAAAAAAACAATGCGCAAGGAAGGATGTTCACTGCGACATACATGGTTTCATGACGAGAAGAAAACATTTAAAATGCTTTATAAATTTAATAAGAATGGAAGGCCGGCGTGTGTTTATGCCCGATTATGAGTTTCCGAGTACGTGAGCCGCATGAGGAGTGCTCCGAGTTTAAATTAATATCGTGCTGTTTTCGCACTCTACGTGTACGCTATTATTATTTATCATTTTAATGCAACTTTCGTATATTTAACATGGACTTCCTTTTAAATTGAACCGACAGTGTGACGATATTAAAATATTTAAAATACTAAGCGACCCGGGTAACTTACGTAATTTAAGTCGGTAATTAATCGATATGTCTAGGACGGTCAAAGCAACTTGCACCACAGGCGCTGTTAAATTCAAGGCTCGGAACCGGTTTTTTTCGAAAACCTCGAAATAGCCCAATATTTAAAATGTTTTATAAGGTACCTGCGGCAAATAAGGGCCGGCGTTTAACAAGGGCCACATCGAAGAAAACACACTCCCATCCAATTTTGTAGCGTCTGCGCATGCACACATCCTAAACGACCAACAGAAAAGCTTAATTCCAAGGCCGCGCGATCGCAAGATCTGCCATCTTGCCCGTAGTCAAGAATCCGTCCAGGCAGTTGGTGTGCATTACTCGATAGTATAAAATATCTCCACAAAAGTGACAAAAAGTGAATAAAATAGCTTGCTGTTTGTAATTTTTTTTTTGTATTGTAAAGAATAGTGATTTGTGTCAACTATTAAAGGTAAGTTTAATCGCTACATTAAAATTTAACAATTTTACGTTTAAAAGTTCATGCTTGGTGTCAGAGTCTAACAAGGGCCACTTGAGAGGAGGATAATAAGAGCCGAACCGGCCCTTATTAAACGTACGGAATGTCTAATTTTACTAATGTATGAACATTATGTACAATTATTAGCCATATTTTGCAGTTTCTTTGTTTGCTTTGCTCGAGCGTATTTATTTCCTTTTCAGACGATATAAACTATTTGATTGAGGCACCTCCATCTAAAAAACGTCGAGGTCTTTGGCCGCTTCAGCAGTTAAGAGCTGCAATGGCTGCTGTTAATGGAGGACTAATGTCACAACGTGCGGCAGCTACGCGATATTCTATAGTCCGGGAGCTAAACTTTAACTTGTTCGAGAAATTTGCATTAAATCCTACAGTATATTTATTTCAGGAATATGATGAAACATCGTTTCGTGAATATATGAATCTAATTATCCCTGATAAATGTGTGGAGGTTTTTTCATAAAATCAATATTAATATTTAATTGTTTAATAAAAATAAACAATAAATCCTACAGTAGGGATTTATTATCCGAGGGGCCTAACTGAATATTTAAGACAATATTTTAAAAAGTCACCACTGAATAATCGTAGATATAGTCAGAAAAAATAAAATAATTTTAAAAATTCATAACAATCAAACAGAAATTAAACAAATGGTGATTTTTTACTATAATGACCCGACAATTATTATACTCATCCAAAGAAAAAATTACGTCAGTGACTCAATGCTAACTATTTTTTTTACAGTTTTAACTGATTTACGTGCAGGCGCATTAATTCTACATTTTATTTTTTTAATGTACCTCTTGTCAATAATTAGTTGTGGCACAATACCAAAAAAATCCCCTATGTATTCTCTAAGCATTTCCTACAATTTTCGAAATGGTTATTGTTAATATAAATCGGAGCGGCGCTGACGTCATTAATGCTCGGCTGGCCGCAGGGCAGCGGATAAACGTAGGTGGGGTACTATGTATACCAGTAATTGGAGTTCGGGGCCAACGAAACTACGACAGATGCGTTATTGTCAAATCTGTCAAAGTCTCTTATGTCATTGTCAAGTAAAGTTTTCAGGTTTCCACAACCTTTTTGTTATTTAATTTATTTATTTAAAATAATTCCTAATAAAAATATTATATACCACTGTAATGTTTTTACGCGTTTTTGTTTAATATGGCTGTCACAACTAGGATTTTCTTAAAAACGCGTAAATACCTAAAAACTTTTCTTTTCTCTTAACTAACATTGATATATTTTTTATATATTTTATATTTTTTATCAAATAAGGAAAAAAAAATTAAGGCATAGTTTTTTTTGTATAAGCTTTACGAAAAAACTGGGGATTTTTTTTTCCTTAATTATAAATCATTTGAAACAATAGAATGAATGCATAATCTCGAGGGTAGAAATTATTGAACGTGCTGTTCCAATTATTGACCTTCAAGTCCTCGACTGGATGAGAAGCTCTCGCGCGGCACTGGGGATTATTGCATGGTGTGAATCTGTATACCCTAAATATTTATTAGAAAAAGCTTCCGAAACTGTAGGATTTAATGTGACCAAAAACTTTTCTTCCCCCGACTACTACTCCCAGAAGTAGAAACACAAATAGGACGGCGTATAATAATATTAGATCTCATAAGTCTAATAAGGGCCACAATTTGTGTAAAAAAAATGTTTAATATTGTTTTCTTTTTTTAAGATTTAAAAAGTGTTATCAACAAATTTAAAAGAATTGTAAATATTTTATTTATTTTCTTTTATTTAACACGTTTTAATGCAAATTGTTTAACGTTATTCTAATAAGGCCAACTCGGGTTTTTATGATAGAATAATTGCAAAACAAAAGCCTGACATGTTAGTTAATTATAATAGACGTTAGCGAAAAATAGAAAACATCGTGTTCCTATGCAAAAGAATTAATAAAAGTAAATTTTGATGTGGTCCTTCTTAAACCACCTTATTTTAATAAGGGCCACAAACAGGGTTTTAAAAATGTTAATTTATAAAGCCAAATTACGAATAAAAACCAAAAATTCGTACTTGTCTATACAATCAATAAAATATATTTTATTTTCATGTAACGTTTTTTATTCATATCCCTTAAACATTTAAAATATTTAGTTTTGAATTAAGGTGGCCCTTGTTTGCCGCAAGTACCTTATTCTTTATGTAGTACTCAAAATGTTATGAAATTAACAAACGTCGTATTTTTAAATTACTCCATTAACAAAGAATTGATACACCGAAGAACAAAAAAGAACGAAATTCGATTTCGTTCTTTTGCATGGAGTAAAAACCGGTATCCGAGCCCTGCTGTTAATTTTATAAAAGATTTCTACATTTCCTACCCACTATACCACATTAAAAAAAGTATGTAGCTGAAAAAGTATGTATATTTACTGCAAATTTTGTAAATTATTTATGAGAAAATAAATGTATGTATGACTACCTATGTATGTTTCGACCCCCAGACAAAACCCGACGTGTTGCGCTTTCCTAGACCTAAATGGCTCGCAGGGGCTAAATAGTTTAATGTGGCAGTTGTCAAAAACGAAGTCTAAACTTCTAAAGCATCGGCAGTGAGCATGGGAGTTACAGGTTTTCATGAGCTACGGCTAAGGCTTCCAATACCGGTATGGGCAATACCGGAATCCTGGTATTGCCTATACAAAAAATACCGGTACCTATTGGATGCGCTAGCTAAGGCAGCTACGTGCCATTAGGCGGATCCTATTTTACCACTGCAAATATTATGACATGCGATATTTAAAAAGAAAGTGAATAAACGAATAATCATTTATTAAGATTCAAATTCATAAAATAATCTCAATTTTATAAGAGTATAGTTAATATCAATGAAATCAGCTAAACCTTTTTTAAGGTTCCAGTTTTAAAGACTCAAAATGAGTCATATTGTAAGACATTTAAATTAAACAATGACATCTTGGAAGTGTTCTTCATTCGTATCAATCGTCTATCCTACTCTTTACATTGGCTACCCTATATGTCTATCTCACTCTTCATTCAAACTGGGTTATTATCTATTAAGTAAGAGTATTATGTATCGAATTCAATGTCGATATCGACTTTGCCCTTACATGCCCTTTGAAATCTAATAATTCATTAATATTAATATTTATTTCTTTTAAATTTCACCAACTCTCCTTACAATCATATTTTAAAGACAAACGGGTCTTAATCGTGTAAACTTACGTTTATTTATATCCTGACGTTTCGGGCATGACGTTACACCCAAGGAACATATCACGGCTGTTAAAAAGCGTCAAACGAATAAGTCTGCTGTGTCCGAGCATTTGTTGGAGTCCGGACCTAATCACTGGATTGAGCTCCATAACCCGAAAGTCCTCTCAACCGACCGTATACATCATAGCCGAAAAGTACGTGAAGCTATTGAAATTAAGAAACATCGGAATTTTAATCAAAATGAGGGGCAAGGAATCTCGTCCGCGTGGAATCCCGTGATTTACAAATGTAAGCGTGGTGAAACATCCATTTTTAAGCCATTGGATGTTGTGAGTGTTGTGTGTAGGCCTAGTGACAACCCTAGCCTAGAAGTGAGTAATCAAGATCAAGTGCGGGTAGTTCGAAAAACCCGCGCAGCTCGAAGGTGTTGATGCATTCTCTCGCCAGTCTGCCTGCGACCACGGGTGTAACGTCATGCCCGAAACTTCAGGATATAATTAAACGTAAGTTTACGCGATTAAGACCCGTTTGTCTTTAAAATATGAGTGATAATCGTGAAAGTTTAAATCTCCTTACAATATTAAAAACGCCGTCATTAAATAGGCCCTGGTTTTTAAACGGCAATTCTAGATGTATACCTAATAACACTAATATAATAATGGCTTTATTCCACAGACCCATTTCCGAGGACACAGAAAACCAATTATAAATTCTATTTGCGTTCCGAGAAACTTAAATGCTGAAGTTAGAAGAACAATCTGTTGCACTGTGCATGTGCACTGAGGGTAAGCTATCTCTTTTACTCTTACCTAATGGTTACAAATGTGACAAAGATAGAATTGTATTCTTCGTCGGTAGGTTTGCGGCAAGTATAAAGGAATACTTACTCTAGTGTCTTTGTGAAGTTTAAATGCGACCGAAGTTTATGCTTACTTACTTAAGTTAGTTATAATGAGTACTGTGAGAGTTTGATGATGTATGTAGGTTTGCTATTTGCTAGTCCCGTATGGAGGTAAACAGAATCGGACTACATTACTTAAAGCTTTCAAGCAAATAAATTGTCAACCATATAAAAAATAACTTTACAATGCTTATGCTCAAAGAGTGATACTTTTCTGCATGGTCTGGTTGGCACTGCCAAACTATTAAGTTGTATTTTTTCCTCGCATAATGCCTTGGAAAATACCTATTGTATGATATTTGTGTTGAAATGTAGGCTTTATCTTTGACTCGTGTCGGCTTAAAACATTCACTTCGTTCGTGTTTTAAAATCACCGGTACACGTGCAGAAGAAGCCCACATTCAACAGTTGTATCATAAATAAATTGTATATGTATATGATTATTGTATTGTATATGATTATATGTAGGTACCCGTGTACCTAGGTATTCCTTGTAATAAGAACAATGCATTTTCAGTTGACTGTGTTCGCGTTTGTACTTTGCTGGTACACTATCTCTACTGAAAATGTATTTTTCACATCCATGAATATGTGAAATTTACATTTTAGTAAAGTAAATAACGATACATGAACACAGGAATACTTTTAGGTGAAATAAAGATTGTTCTGCTTCGGGATTTTTACCTTCCGCAATTTTCGTTTATGCACACATAAAGTTTTATGAGTTTTTTATGCTAACGATTGTGGGTTGTTTCCAATCGGTTTTATTAAAGCCTTTGGCGGATTTTAGTTGATTACAAAACGGTTCTCTCGAGACTGGGAGCTGTAGCTTCCAGGTGAAACTCGAGGTTCATCATCATCAGCCTATGATAGTCCATTGCTGGACGTAGGCCTCTCCTATTAACTATGCGTATAAACGGGAGGTAAATACCCATAATCGCCACGCTGGGCAAGCGGATTGGTGATCGCAGTAATGTGTCCACTATGATGACGCTGCTGCCCATCATCAATCTTTTATCAAATAATGGTCAGTGACACTTCAATCCCTTAGTCGACTCTTACGACACCCGCAGGAGGAGTTGGGGTGGTGACAAATGTATTCTCATTGCTTAGTGCCTTATAGTGTGGTGACCACACGGAAACTCGAGGTTAATACTGAAAAATATTTACGTTACAAAATGTACGTTACAGTCGATTAAAAGATGTATGTAGCCATTGTTTTACCTTCATCATCATCATTTAGCAGAAAGACGTCCACTGCTGAACATAGACCTAGCACCGTGACCGCTACCTTAACCAGGGCACCGGTGGTCGCCGGATTCTCGGTCACAGTGACTCCACCGCCCTTTAGGGATTTTTTTTTATTAATTCTTTTGCGACTATCTAAATGAATTTAAAAAGAAACATCTATGGAGACCCTTTCTTTTTAAGAGACCTATTCAACGATACACCACACTATAGGATTGCAGCGCAATAAAAAAATCATCCCCACTTTACTACTATTTTTTTTATTACATGAAAAGCATTACACAGTTTAACAAAAGGTGACGTTAAACCCTGTTCGGGTTTGTATCGTACACTAGGGGAAATACCCGAAAAAATTTTGCTTTTCTTTTCTTATTGTACCACTTTGTCGATGTGATTAATATGTACACCTATACCAAATTGCAGATGTCTAAGGCCTAAGAGCCACTGAGTTATGCTGCGAACAGACAGACAGACAGACATGGCGAAGCTATACCCCTAGTTTACCACAGATTCAGATTAGTTCTATGTTGTCGGGACAAACTATGAGGTAAATCCGACTAATTGAAACACCTACTCTTAATTTGTGAAAAGATCATACTTACCTACTTTTGTGTTGCTTTTGAAATAAATCAAAGAATGTTCTAGGTATCTTCCAAAAGTTCTTAAAAACAGATTAAAATAAATGTCCATTAGTTGAATTTACCTCATAGTTGTATTTGCCCCGCATGACCTTACTATATATAATATTATAGATATTACGAATAATTCCGATCACGGTTAAATATTCGCAGCGCTTTGCCGGCAATCCTCAAACAGACTCGAGTCGTTAGTCGGTCGATAGTTCGATAGCGAGTCACCAGAACCTATTTGCACAGACAACTGGGGAAATGGAATTTCTTCCCGCGACTCGAATACGGCTATGGATGTATGTCTTGAGACTTGAATGCAAGATTCTGAGACCTACTATATTTATACCTACTTAATTCAAGTAGAAAGAAAAATAGAAATAAAGGTTTTACTTATTAACCTCGTAAGGCCCACTCTATTTTTAGGGCAAGTGAAATAATAACCCGCTGTCCTAAAAAAAGGATATTTTATTTTTAATTTTGGGCCCTACAAAATAAAATTCATATTTCTTTGAAAAATATGTCGTCATGGGCCGTTATGAGTAAATTTTGTTGTCCTAAAAATAGGACGTTTGGCCTTACGAGGTTAAATAATTAAATAATGATAAGAGTTTACACGCCGGGTCACACTAGGTTCTTAGAGAAATTAATTATATTTGACCTAAATAAGTTTCCCTTAAATTCAACAGAATTAAAAAAAAAAAACACCGTGTGTCTTAAATTAATGAAAATGCAAAGTGTCAGCAGAAGATAGAAGGTCGCTGGATGCGGGTGGCACAGGACCGGTCATTGTGGCAATGTTTGGGGGAGGACCATGTTCAGCAGTGGACGTCTTTCGGCTGATATGATGATGAAAGTGTCAGTTAAACTTTGGCAAAAGACGCAACAACACGTTCCATATTTCGATAGATATAAAGTTTCTAACAATAAGCTCTAAGTTTCATGATCCATAGGGCCATGAACTATGACACAATGACCTATGATTACTATGATTAAATATTTACAAAACTTCGTGATCTCGATGGCAAATTCGAGAGCAATGTTTCGTATTTAGCCTCTTGAGTAACAATTCACGTAGATTCTATATCTCGGCATTCCACTTCAGATTCTCATTTTTATCTAATTTCTTAGTGCCTCTTCTTCATATTTATTTGCAGTGCATTATGTTTTCAGACACTGCTGGAATAAATTTCCATGGTACTTTTCTGCACAGTCGGCTTGGTACTACCACTGTAAAATATTGTATAATATTCGTGTTAAAATGTAGACTTGGATAAGTTACTTCAGGCATTAGACACGTTTTATATTTTTTTTTAATTCTTTTAATAACAAGAATAAAAAAGATAGCTTTAAAAACTTGGCCAGTTTTTATAGTGGCATGTTTAGCCGTCCATGCGGATGTTGAATTTGATTATGTTCTATTTTGGCAGATATTTTATTTGCAAATAGCTATTCGTCCATTTTTTTGCAGATAATGGTCCAATTTCTGTTACTCGGATTTTTAGAATTGAAGAGCATCCCTGTGCGCGGCTTCCGTAGCATTATATGTTATTTGTGCTGTTAGGTCAATCCGCCACTGGTAAGTGTGAGAGAACCTTAAGGTTAACCTTTTGACCGCCAAAGACGGCATATGACGTCTTTATAAAATAATGCCCCACACGCCAATGACGGCTATTGGCGTCGTTTATTTTTTAAATGAGAATTCATTGAAAAACATCTCGTTATTGAGTTGGCATATTTTTTTAAATCTATTTCTAACCCCCTCGGCGTCAGTGGCACGGCAAATCGTTGCGCAGCTGGGCGTTAAGAATAACTAAAAAGTTAATCTCAGGTGACTGACGACATAGGTAATAAAGGTTGTAATACACTTGTTCAGTCATTCAACTGTTTTTTTATTACTCAATAACAGTAAGAGTTAACACACTAGTTTCTTAAAGAGATTAATTACACTTGACCTAAATAAGCTCCCCTTAAATAACGCACATAGAAAAAAAGACCCAGTATAATTTTAATCAGGAAACGTCACAAAACATTGCCTACCTCGTAAAATCTTGACCTTCCTGTGGGGACCCTTTTCCGTTATTGTTTTTACTTCTGTTTCAAATATTTTCGTGCTGCTTGTCTTACCATTGAAAATGAAGCTCAGTGAGAACGCCTTTAAGATTACGTTGTGAAAAAAACGACAGATTAGCTAGGATTACCTAATTAAATATGAGCACAAAACAATTCCAAAATGTCTTTAAATTTTCGCTAAATTAGAACATTTATCAAAGGATTCAACAGTTCAAATACTAAAAAGCTAAATGCTCTTCAAATATGTTCTCGGATTAAGTTTCGTAATTAAATTTAAACCGTTTAAGAAGGGTAAATAGAAGCAAACAAACTTTGCTAACAACAACTCTTTGTAGGTTTATATTATATAATTTGGTAAGGGTTCTTGTTTAAAAGTCAGGAATGGAATCTTTCGTAATTCATGAGATCGATAGATATAAATATATCTACACAAAACGAGGTTCCATTTTGGATAATTTGGATTCCATGTGTTAACGCCTGGTAACACTGACACTGGCGTTGACCAATCCAGACGACCGTCGGTAGCGAATCAGAGGGCGTGAGGGCGACAACAGCGCCCAAGTTGCCCGCACACGACACCAGACGCATCGGTGCACCGAGACTACACGCTCTCTTCCCTTCTAACCGCTGAAGCCTCCGGACGTGTCCTAGACATAAATAAGAACCTCTACCGATTGTATCTTATCAATAATTAAAATGGTTAACTATCAAAATTTGTTTTACCTAGAGGCCTAAACACAAAGTATTATTTAATATCTTCAAATTAAGCTTTTCTTATATACGTTACGTACTTAAATTGACAATCCAAACTCTGTTGTGGCATCTGGCTCAACCTAGGCAATAAAAAAATATTATGACTGTTGAAAATAAACATTCCTTTGAAACACAAAACAAAGTGTATGATTATTGTCGTGTCGTCAATTTCATTTCATCTGCAAAAGCATGATCATTGTCAGGAAAATTATGTCATAAACTGACCGTAGTTATACAAAAAACGACTAACTTCGATTTTTTTGGTAATTCAGAACGCGACCAAACTCAATGTGTTAAATTTTAAGTCAGATTTCATCTTTCGCTCGCCCTACGCAAACTACTCACGCTGTCAGTCTATCCGCTGGAGGGCCGCAGGACTGACAGCTCGCCCTACGTGAATCACTCACGCTGTTAGTCAAAAAATCAAAGTTGGTCATTTTCTGTATAACTATGGCCAACTTACCAGTAGCCCTACCATGAGCTGCCGCTACGTTATTAACGCGCGTTTACTTTCTATCCATACCTACCGCTCGTACTAGTCGTAGCCGAATAGAAAGTACCTACGGCTACAGAATCAGATAATAAATATTTACATTGCGATGTTACAAGTATGAAAAGTAGGAAATCTCTACTCGGTATTCGTATCATTACATATTTAATGTAGGTAGGTATACTAGATATGCGGGTGGCACAGGACCGGTCATTGTGGCAATCTTTGGGGGAGGCCTATGTTCAGCAGTGGACGTCTTTCGGCTGACATGATGATGATGATGATACTAGATATGTACAAATGTGCATGTAATCTAATGAATAAGGAATTAAATTGTTGGTAATTCAGTTGTGATCGATTTTTTTGTTTATTTTAATTTAATCATTTGTAAAAAAATAATTTTCAATTTATAATGTAGTTAATTAGAATATAATTCAATCATTTATTTAGGCCGATTTCGGCCATGGCGACCAATTCGACTTCCAAAGGTGCGGTTAAACTAAAAGAGCATTCGCTGTTCTAGCTTCCCACTCTACGAAATTCGATCGGTAAACAAAACGTGATTGGTTGATTTCGTAGAACGGGCGCTAGAACAGCGAAGTTCTTTTGGTTTAAAGTTTAAACGCATCTTAATCGGTATTTTTGCGCTCATGCGCTCGTATATGGCTAATATATCTTTGCGGCGAAATCCCGTGCACTGCTGCTTAGTACATGTACATGATTAAGGTCTCTGCCCACTAGACCGTACCATACCATGACCGTAGCATGAACGTATCAGACAAAAAACTATGATTTGTATGGAAAAGTATGAGACGGTATTGGCTGGCGCCGGAACGTCCTAGTGGGCATAGTCTCATACTTTTCAATACAAACAATAGTTTTTTGTCTGACACGTTCATGCTACGGTCATAGTATGGTACTGTATAGTGGGCAGAGACCTTAAGTAAAGTTCTTAGTGACTTTTACCAACTATGTTAATAAAAGAGAGTCAGATGTTCCACATCGCCGTGAGATACTGTTCCTTTAATCATGTGCCAACACTGCTAGACAGCCTCTGTACAAAAACAGACAAAACTGTCAAGTGTATAAAACTCGAAGCACAAACAACATTTTCTCGAGGTCACGAAATTGGAAGGCCAATTTGTTCGCCACAGTGTTAGCTCTGATAGGGGCTTATTTCGCAGCTTAGAACACTATCGACGGGCCACGCCGTTACTTACTACTTATCAACAACGAGCACTCGGGCCAAGACGACGGCAGTCGAGACTGAAATATATGTAGGTATATACTATATATGGGTAGATGCATAAAAATTGTACGTAGTTAAGGCCATAATAATAAAAAAACACAATCGAGTCAATTGTGTTACGAAAGTTAGTTATACTAATCATAGTGTGTTTGATATTCAACAGTAAAATTAAAATTGTAGGTGCGTATTGATCGCTCATAGAAAATTTGAATTTGTCATATTTTTTCACTGCCAGAACTCGTTACACAAAATTTTACTTCGTAGCAAAAATGATGACTTTAAATTTGTTTAATCATTAATGGCCTTTAACTGTGTACATTTTTTTGACAATCTACCCATAATATATTATACGGATACCAAACAGTACCACAAATATGTGGAAATATCTGACACCAATATCGAGACATAAATCTGCATAAAGTGTTTCAGAATTTTGCGCCTACCGACACAGTATACCATCTTTTAATATCAAATCACTTAAAGTATAGCATCCTGGCTTTAATTCCATTATCATGGGGGCATCCTAAGTGCATAACCCACGGCCGATCTACGGGGAGGATTTTCACCCCGTAAAATCGTACATACGATAAATCGACAATTTGGTCACTGAAATATGTGTGTAAGGGTGTAGGTAGAATTACCGAGGTTACTGGGGTTAGTGACTATTATGACGCAGTATGTAAGTATTAAATAACTTGAAACAGCCTTTCGCAAGTTTTCAACGTTTGATTTGAATAACTTACTTAGGACTTGTAGCATCAGGACAAAAGCTGATTTATCGAAAATGTTCGCCATAAAGATTAACTTGGCATAGTTCTGATCAGATCTAATCCCAAATTTCATTTAACTTGCAATACAATTAGGTATTCAAATCGAGCTATAATTGGAGCAAACTTTAGT